>CM057251.1:28361961-28371961 GCA_029931835.1 Etheostoma nigrum
CTCTTTAACAGAAAGGTCGACCTCGTTAGAAATCCATCCCATAATGTTGTCTATGGCAAGAACAGCACTTTTAATCTGAAGGTACGCAAGTGCCCCCATTAATACTGGACCAATGTCCCTCAATACTGGACCAATGTCCCTCAATACTGGAGCAATGTCCCTCAATACTGGACCAATGTCCCTCAATACTGGAGCAATGTCCCTCAATACTGGACCAATGTCCCTCAATACTGGACCAATGTCAGTACTGGAGCAATGTCCCTCCATACTGCAGCAATATCCTTCAATACTGCAGCAATGTCCTTCAATACTGCAGCAATGTCCCTCAATACTGGACCAATGTCAATACTGGAGCAATGTCCCTCAATACTGCAGCAATTTCCCTCAATACTGCAGCAATGTCCCTCAATACTGCAGCAATGTCCCTCAATACTGGAGCAATGTCCCTCAATACTGGACCAATGTCCCTCAATACTGGACCAATGTCCCTCAATACTGGACCAATGTCCCTCAATACTGGAGCAATGTCCTTCAATACTGGAGCAATGTCCCTCAATACTGGACAAATGTCAAAGATTGTTGTCCCGATCAGTCACTCAGACATAAAACATGGGACAATAGGGTCCAGGTGGAAAAACCAGGACTTACCCTTAAACATCTCCAGTTCTTACGTCCCGGTCTTTGGCGATGTAGTCGGCCCGCTGAGTTCTGGTCCCTCGTCGTGTTTTTGGGGGATCTGGGGCTCGTCTCTGGTTCCTCTGAGAAAAAAACTCAAAAAGCAATCAGTTGGGGCGAGGAAGGAAACAAGATGGAGACTTTTGTAAGATGATTTTTTTCAACGCCAACATCTTTGTGTGTTTGTGTTCGAGGGACAGAACTCCTGATGATGATGATGATGATGATGATGATGATGATGATGATACTGGATGCTGTGTAACGTCATGTTGAGATAAGCAGTCATTTAAAACCTCTCTGTGTGTGTGTGTGTGTGTGTGTGTGTGTGTCTCTGTGTGTGTGTATGTGTCTGTGTGTGTGTGTCTCTTTCTCTGTGTGACAATGTGTGTGTCTCTTTTTGTGTGTGTGTGTGTCTGCGTGTCTGTGTATCTCTTTTTGTGATAATGTGTGTGTGTGTGTGTGTGTGTCTCTCTCTTTGTGTGATAATGTGTGTGTGTGTCTCTTTTTGTGTGTGTGTGTGTCTCTCTTTGTGTGTGTGTGTGTGTGTGTGTGTGTGTGTGTGTGTGTGCGTCGTCTATCTGTGTTCGTTGTCTTTTCATACGTGAATCTCCAATAAGTGTCCAGCTGTTACCATGGTGCTATCTATCGATCATATTCTGTATATCCACATTTGATAAAGTTTTTATGAATGACTTTGACTGCGGACCGTCTGCGACCCCGGTGCAGAAGAAGAAGAGAAGTCGTCGTGCGTAGGACGCAACAGTTTTTGGGACAGATTTTGAAGCGTTACCAAATCATGTTAATAATCCAAAATCAGCTGTTGTTGCTTTTCAGTGTTTTTATGTCACGATATCAAACAGGCTCCATCGCCACGGCTACGCTAGTTTAACAAGGAAGAATTCTGCTTCCTTCCCCCTCTCATTTCCCCCTCTCATTCCCCCTCTCGTTCCCCCTGCTCTGGTGTTTCCCTCTCTCATTCCCCCTGCTCTGGTGTTCCCCCTCTCATTCCCCCTGTTCTGGTGTTTCCCCCTCTCATTCCCCCTGCTCTGGTGTTTCCCCCTCTCATTCCCCCTGCTCTGGTGTTCCCCCTCTCATTCCCCCTGCTCTGGTGTTTCCCTCTCTCATTCCCCCTGCTCTGGTGTTTCCCTCTCTCATTCCCCCTGCTCTGGTGTTTCCCTCTCTCATTCCCCCTGCTCTGGTGTTTCCCTCTCTCATTCCCCCTGCTCTGGTGTTCCCCCTCTCATTCCCCCTGTTCTGGTGTTTCCCTCTCTCATTCCCCCTGCTCTGGTGTTCCCCCTCTCATTCCCCCTGCTCTGGTGTTTCCCTCTCTCATTCCCCCTGCTCTGGTGTTTCCCCCTCTCATTCCCCCTGCTCTGGTGTTTCCCTCTCTCATTCCCCCTGCTCTGGTGTTTCCCTCTCTCATTCCCCCTGCTCTGGTGTTTCCCTCTCTCATTCCCCCTGCTCTGGTGTTCCCCCTCTCATTCCCCCTGTTCTGGTGTTTCCCTCTCTCATTCCCCCTGCTCTGGTGTTCCCCCTCTCATTCCCCCTGTTCTGGTGTTTCCCCCTCTCATTCCCCCTGCTCTGGTGTTTCCCTCTCTCATTCCCCCTGCTCTGGTGTTCCCCCTCTCATTCCCCCTGCTCTGGTGTTTCCCTCTCTCATTCCCCCTGCTCTGGTGTTCCCCCTCTCATTCCCCCTGCTCTGGTGTTTTCCCCTCTCATTCCCCCTGCTCTGGTGTTTCCCTCTCTCATTCCCCCTGCTCTGGTGTCCCCCCTCTCATTCCCCCTGCTCTGGTGTTTCCCTCTCTCATTCCCCCTGCTCTGCTTTGTCCACGTGTTTGTGCTGTGAACCCGACACTAAAAAAGAAAAGTATATATAGATATACATCTATATACTGTAAGTGTATGAAAAAAGAAAGTATATAGATATATATATCTATATACTGTAAGTGTATGACAGAAGAGATGTAGTTATGTACTGATGTTACCTTTCATGAAGCTTTTTTAATACATTGTGCAATTTTTGGCAGCATGATTGTGAAGAAATTATTACATTTAGAAGACTCACTTTACATTTTTATGCAATAAAGAAAGAAAATGATGATAGTTTTGAAGTTATTGTGTTTTACAGCTGGATTATCACGATATCACGCAGAAACTACCCGCATCCTTATTTTATTTCACGTACTAATCTATGACATTGTAATGGTTGCCCGTGTCCATCTTTGATAGAGGCTGTATTATATGTGGGGAACATGCAGGAGTGTATTGTTGTTTTTACCATATTGATAAAATATGTAGCTTTGTTATCCGTGGCCTGGAGTGGTATCACGGATTGGGTATGGTCTGATGTTGGTGTATTTCCTTTATTTTGAAATGCTTTTCTAATGGATGCTTCTATAAAATGACACAGGGTGGTGACGTGGAGGTCTTCAGCTGATCGATTGGACTAGAGAATGACGGGAAGAACCGGTCGGGTTTAGAGGGCGCGGAGTGGCAAGTTTTCCAGGAGACACCAGCCTCTGGATTAAAATCTATTTTCCGGTGGATTACAAAATTGGGATTTCTCCTCGGGACTACGGCGGCGACCCTGGTGCTGAACGGACCGGGGCGAGGTTGCGTAAGTTGCCCGTGTGGACAGTTAGTAACTGCGGCTTCTCGCCACGCTTCTCCGGCCATGTTTTGTTTTGTTTTGTTTGTTCGCCACGTTTGCTATTCTGGATCCAGACTATTTAAGTTTATTGAATGACATTTGTTTTGTTGGGTCGTTGGGGTGTTTTGTTGGGACGTTGGGGTGTTTTGTTGGGACGTTGGGGTGTTTTGGGGGACATTGGGGTGTTTTGTTGGGACGTTGGGGTGTTTTGTTGGGACGTTGGGGGTTTTTGTTGGGTCGTTGGGGTGTTTTGTTGGGACGTTGGGGTGTTTTGTTGGGACGTTGGGGTGTTTTGGGGGACATTGGGGTGTTTTGGGGGACGTTGGGGTGTTTTGTTGGGACGTTGGGGTGTTTTGGGGGACGTTGGGGTGTTTTGTTGGGACGTTGGGGTGTTTTGGGGGACATTGGGGTGTTTTGGGGGACGTTGGGGTGTTTTGTTGGGTCGTTGGGGTGTTTTGTTGGGACGTTGGGGTGTTTCGGGGGACTTTGGGGTGTTTTGTTGGGACGTTGGGGTGTTTTGTTGGGACGTTGGGGTGTTTTGTTGGGAGGTTGGGGTGTTTTGGGGGACGTTGGGGTGTTTTGTTGGGACGTTGGGGTGTTTTGGGGGACGTTGGGGTGTTTTGGTGGGTCGTTGGGGTGTTTTGGGGGACGTTGGGGTGTTTTGGGTGACGTTGGGGTGTTTTGTTGGGTCGTTGGGGTGTTTTGGGGGACGTTGGGGTGTTTTGTTGGGAGGTTGGGGTGTTTTGGGGACGTTGGGGTGTTTTGTTGGGACGTTGGGGTGTTTTGGGGGACGTTGGGGTGTTTTGTTGGGACGTTGGGGTGTTTTGGGGGACATTGGGGTGTTTTGGGGGACGTTGGGGTGTTTTGTTGGGTCGTTGGGGTGTTTTGTTGGGACGTTGGGGTGTTTCGGGGGACTTTGGGGTGTTTTGTTGGGACGTTGGGGTGTTTTGTTGGGACGTTGGGGTGTTTTGTTGGGAGGTTGGGGTGTTTTGGGGGACGTTGGGGTGTTTTGTTGGGACGTTGGGGTGTTTTGGGGGACGTTGGGGTGTTTTGGTGGGTCGTTGGGGTGTTTTGGGGGACGTTGGGGTGTTTTGGGTGACGTTGGGGTGTTTTGTTGGGTCGTTGGGGTGTTTTGGGGGACGTTGGGGTGTTTTGTTGGGAGGTTGGGGTGTTTTGGGGACGTTGGGGTGTTTTGTTGGGACGTTGGGGTGTTTTGGGGGACGTTGGGGTGTTTTGGTGGGTCGTTGGGGTGTTTTGGGGGACGTTGGGGTGTTTTGTTGGGACGTTGGGGTGTTTTGGTGGGTCGTTGGGGTGTTTTGGGGGACGTTGGGGTGTTTTGTTGGGACGTTGGGGTTTTTTGGGGGACGTTGGGGTGTTTTGGTGGGTCGTTGGGGTGTTTTGGGGGACGTTGGGGTGTTTTGTTGGGACGTTGGGGTTTTTTGGGGGACGTTGGGGTGTTTTGTTGGGTCGTTGGGGTGTTTTGGGGGACGTTGGGGTGTTTTGTTGGGACGTTGGGGTGTTTTGGGGGACGTTGGGGTGTTTTGTTGGGAGGTTGGGGTGTTTTGTTGGGTCGTTGGGGTGTTTTGTTGGGACGTTGGGGTGTTTTGGGGGACGTTGGGGTGTTTTGTTGGGAGACGTTGGGGTGTTTTGTTGGGACGTTGGGGTGTTTTGTTGGGGTGTTTTGTTGGGACGTTGGGGTGTTTTGGGGGACGTTGGGGTGTTTTGTTGGGAGACGTTGGGGTGTTTTATTGGGACGTTGGGTTGTTTTGTTGGGACGTTGGGGTGTTTTGGGGGACGTTGGGGTGTTTTGTTGGGAGGTTGGGGTGTTTTGTTGGGACGTTGGGGTGTTTTGTTGGGACGTTGGGGTGTTTTGTTGGGACGTTGGGGTGTTTTGTTGGGAGGTTGGGGTGTTTTGGGGGACGTTGGGGTGTATTGTTGGGTTGTTTGGGTGTTTTTGGGGGACGTTGGGGTGTTTTGGGGGACGTTGGGGTGTTTTGTTGGGACGTTGGGGTGTTTTGGGGGACGTTGGGGTGTTTTGTTGGGACGTTGGGGTGTTTTGTTGGGAGGTTGGGGTGTTTTGGGGGACGTTGGGGTGTATTGTTGGGTTGTTTGGGTGTTTTTGGGGGACGTTGGGGTGTTTTGGGGGACGTTGGGGTGTTTTGTTGGGAGGTTGGGGTGTTTTGTTGGGTCGTTGGGGTGTTTTGTTGGGACGTTGGGGTGTTTTGGGGGACGTTGGGGTGTTTTGTTGGGAGACGTTGGGGTGTTTTGTTGGGACGTTGGGGTGTTTTGTTGGGGTGTTTTGTTGGGACGTTGGGGTGTTTTGGGGGACGTTGGGGTGTTTTGTTGGGAGACGTTGGGGTGTTTTATTGGGACGTTGGGGTGTTTTGTTGGGACGTTGGGGTGTTTTGGGGGACGTTGGGGTGTTTTGTTGGGAGGTTGGGGTGTTTTGTTGGGACGTTGGGGTGTTTTGTTGGGACGTTGGGGTGTTTTGTTGGGACGTTGGGGTGTTTTGTTGGGAGGTTGGGGTGTTTTGGGGGACGTTGGGGTGTATTGTTGGGTTGTTTGGGTGTTTTTGGGGGACGTTGGGGTGTTTTGGGGGACGTTGGGGTGTTTTGTTGGGACGTTGGGGTGTTTTGGGGGACGTTGGGGTGTTTTGTTGGGACGTTGGGGTGTTTTGTTGGGAGGTTGGGGTGTTTTGGGGGACGTTGGGGTGTATTGTTGGGTTGTTTGGGTGTTTTTGGGGGACGTTGGGGTGTTTTGGGGGACGTTGGGGTGTTTTGTTGGGACGTTGGGGTGTTTTGGGGGACGTTGGGGTGTTTTGGGGGACGTTGGGGTGTTTTGTTGGGTCGTTGGGGTGTTTTGGGGGACGTTGGGGTGTTTTGTTGGGAGGTTGGGGTGTTTTGGGGGACGTTGGGGTGTATTGTTGGGTTGTTTGGGTGTTTTTGGGGGACGTTGGGGTGTTTTGGGGGAAACGTGTTTAAATGCGTGGGATACTTTGAATGCTTTAACGTGTATGTAGGGAGTGGGTGTGTCCCATGTGTAATAAGTTGTGTCATTAGTACACGTGGTTAAACTTATAACCTAGGGTCTTCTTTTTATTTCATTAGCATGGTTGTTGAGCCGACGTAAAGGTTATTAGGGTGGTTGTAGGGTGGAGGGTTTATTCAGGTGTTGTGTAATCAAAGTAGGCAGGACTAGATTATAGCCGAGTGATATCAGAGATCTGCTCATTTCCTTAATTTTATGCGTTGTACCTTTCCCTTGCCGAGTGAGTTTGGGAACGGTTACAGATTGGTGGCCAGTACGGGGAGATGGAGGATTTAGTTGTGATATTGTGGGTTATGTTATACTTTGTGTCCTGCTGTAGAGTAATTGAACGCAGCCGCAAACGCAGTTTGGGGATGTTGTTTTTGTTGTTGTTGATGAGATAAGTTGCTTGCTAGGGTTACACAGTCATCAGCATACATTTGCACACCAACTTTCAGCAGTACATTCCCTTACTCACATTACATACGCTCCTTTGGGTTGCTTGGCCATTCTTATCAAAGATGGATGCCACGCACCAACCGGGGATCGTCACAGAAAGGGATGGGCTTGAAGATGGTGCATCCTCTCTCACAGACTGGGAACAAAATCCCAGCCTTCCTACTGAGGCAGCCCCATACCGACACATCACAACTAGGCATAATCAAAGCTGCATCAGTGACATTACCTCTATGTTGGACTCCCTGTATCTAGATCCACCTGACAAGGAAGAAAAACAGCAGCCAGATGAGGAGGAGGCTGAGGCAGTCTTGATGGCGGAGCAGGTCCAAGAACTTCAGTTGAGGATGGAGGCCTTGGAGAATCGGGTCAAAGACCGACAGCACACTCCATCGTGAGGAGGGTCTCAGAGCGGCCATTGAGACAGTGATGACAGAGGCTAAGGAGTATATTGACACTAAGCTGCAGAGTTTTGATCAGGTGGTGGTGGCCTGCTTATAGCGCAGAGATAAGCAGTGGGGTGAAGACTTGGAAAAGACTCGGAATAAAATCCGTTCCTCTTGGAGGCCAGCCAGTTTCTCCACACCTGCAGCGCTACAGTTGGCGAACCGGCATATGTCAGAAGGGGATGTTTCCCTTCCAGCATCTGCTGCGGCCACAGCCAAACCTCCTATTAGGATGGAGTTTCCGGCGGCTGTGGCTCAGTGGTAGAGTGGTTGCCTGCCAATTGGAAGGTTGGTGGTTCAATCCCCGGCCCTGCAGTCCCATGTCGAAGTGTCCTTGGGCAAGACACTGAACCCCGAGTTGCCCCCGATGCTGCGCATCGGAGTGTGAATGTGTGTGCATGTTTATCTGATGAGCAGATGGCACCTTGTACGGCAGCCTCGGCCACAGTGTATGAATGTGTGTGAATGGTGAATGGTTCCTGTACTATGTAAAAGCGCTTTGAGTAGTCGCTCAGACTAGAAAAGCGCTATATAAATACAGCACATTTACATTTACATTTCCCCAGTTTGGTGATTTGATGAAGATATTGGAGTCGGACTTTAATGAAAAAAGCATGGAGGATGCTCACTTCTCACAAGAAGATCTTCGCTTCATTTCAATAATGGAGGAAGGAATCAAGATCAAGCCTGATGGTCACTGTGAAATGCCTTTGCCATTTAAAGAAGACAAGCCGAGTCTGCCAGACAAGCGGAAATGTGCTGTGCATCGCCTTAAGTGTCTGAGTAAGAGATTGGAGAAAGACGAACAGTACCACAAGGATTACTTAATCTTCATGAATGAAACAATAACACGTGGAGATGCTGAGAAAGTACCTGAAGAAGAAATCAAGAAGAGCCCTGCTTGGTACACCCCTCATCACGGGGTGTATCACCCACAAAAACCGGGCAAGATACGTGTGGTGTTTGACTGCTCAGCAAAATTTCAAGGCGTGTCATTGAATGATCATCTGCTTACTGGGCCAGAGCTGACCAATACGTTGCTTGGTGTTCTTTGTTCCCTTCGTTTCCGCAAGGGTCCAGTAGCGATAATGTGCGACATAGAACGCATGTTTCATCAATTTCATGTAAGAGCAGAAGACCAAGATTATCTAAGGTTTCTATGGTGGGAGAATGGGGACTACCACTTTGAACCATCTTGCACAAGGGCAAGGTCCATCCGCTTCATTGAACAAAACTTTTATGTAGATGATGAACTGACAAGTGTGTTTACAGAAGAAGAAGCAAAGCAGTAGTGATGGCAAGCTACGCATCCAGCAACAGCCAGCAGGTGTTAGCATCAATCCCCAAAGAAGAGTGTGCTCAAACAGCAATAAATCAAGATCTAGCTTTGGGTGAGTACCAAATGGAGAGAGCCCTAGGGGTTAATTGGTGCATTGCCTCAGATCAGTTCAGATTCAGAATAGTGGTAGGTGAACAACCATTCTCTAGAAGAGGAGTGTTATCAACAGTTGCGTCTGTCTATGACCCTCTTGGCTTTGTAGCACCGTTCCTTCTAATTGGAAAGCAAATTCTTCAGCAAATGTGCCGAGACAAGGTTGGATGGGATGAACCACTGTCTGGTGACCTTCGACCACAATGGGAATTCTGGCTCCTGGACCTACAGAATCTAGGTGATCTCAAGATAGACAGATGTTACCTTCCAGCAAATTTTCCAGAAGATCGGAAATATGAACTCCATCACTTCTTGGATGCTAGCACCACAGGATATGGAGAGTGTAGCTACTTGAGAGTGATTGGGGTAACAGGACAAATTCACTGTGGTTTGGTGATGGGCAAAGCCAGAGTAGCTCCTACCAAAGTCACAACCGTTCCAAGACTTGAGCTTTCAGCAGCTGTTGTTGCAGTGCGTACAAGTGATCTGCTCAGAAAGGAGTTGGATATAGCAGAGGCCCAGGAATTCTTCTGGACTGTCTCCAAGGCCGTCCTTGGGTACGTATTATTTGTGGCAAACCGCATTCAGCGCATCAAGGAAAGTACCAAGACAAGTCAATGGAGATATGTGTCATCGGAAGAAAATCCAGCAGACCATGCGTCAAGGGGCCTTAAGGCAAAAGAGCTCATTGCTTCCAACTGGTTTAAAGGTCCAGATTTTCTTTGGTGTGAAGAGCTTCCCAGTGGAGATAATGAGGTGGGAGTCATTGCAGTTGAAGACCCAGAAGTTCGTATGGTCTTTGTGCATACAACATTGACAACAGAAGATTCACTGCTTAAACGCTTGATCAAGTTCTCCAGCTGGACGAGGTTGGTGAAGGCCATCGCTAGACTTAAGCGATGTGTCAAAGAGTTCAAGGGTTGACATCAAGAACCAACAAAGCCAGCAGTCTGGAAGAGAGGGAAGATGCAGAACTTACCATCATAGGCCTCGTCCAGAGGAAGAACTTTTCTGTGGAGATCCAAAGTCTTCAATGCAAGAAGGAAATAAACAAAGGTAACCTGCAGAGGCTAAATCCTTTTGTGGATGGACGAGGCATCCTCCGGGTCGGAGGTCGACTAGAGCACGCTGATCTGCACCCTCACATCAGGCATCCGGCAGTCTTACCAAAGACTAGCCACATAACAAAGTTACTGATTGCACACTACCATCAGCGAGTGCAACACCAAGGACGTGGTATTACAATGAACGAGCTAAGGGCTAATGGTATCTGGATACTTGGATGCAGCCATGCAGTGTCATCCTACATCTGCA
>CM057251.1:28376961-28379461 GCA_029931835.1 Etheostoma nigrum
AACACGTCATGTTTTTAATTTTTGTAAAACTTCAAACGGGGACACTAGACCTAGAGCTGAGTATCGGATACAATATAAACTATTGAGGAAAGATGTTCCTTTGACATTGATGCAGTATGAAACGAGATCGCTGCAGTCGGCAGCAGAGAAACAAGCTACAATGGAAGTTAATGGGAGAATTGTCCAGCTTGTATTTACGTTCATAAAGTGCTCGTTTTGCTGCTGACAGACTCAGATTAATATTCTAAGTGTCTGATAACATTATGGAAAGGATTTCTAAGGAGGCTGACCTTTCTGTTAAAGATTAAGATTATTATTTAAAACATAAAAGTCCACCAGACTCCATGTAAATAATCACTACTTTTAGCATGTATAGAGCAGCATATCTCCACCAGACTCCATGTAAATAATCACTACTTTTAGCATGTATAGAGCAGCATATCTCCACCAGACTCCATGTAAATAAACACTACTTTTAGCATGTATAGAGCAGCATATCTCCACCAGACTCCATGTAAATAATCACTACTTTTAGCATGTATAGAGCAGCATATCTCCACCAGACTCCATGTAAATAATCACTACTTTTAGCGTGTATAGAGCAGCATATCTCCACCAGACTCCATGTAAATAATCACTACTTTTAGCATGTATAGAGCAGCATATCTCCACCAGACTCCATGTAAATAATCACTACTTTTAGCGTGTATAGAGCAGCATATCTCCACCAGACTCCATGTAAATAATCACTACTTTTAGCGTGTATAGAGCAGCATATCTCCACCAGACTCCATGTAAATAATCAGTGATTTTAGCGTGTATAGAGCAGCATATCTCCACCAGACTCCATGTAAATAATCAGTGATTTTAGCGTGTATAGAGCAGCATATCTCCACCAGACTCCATGTAAATAATCAGTGATTTTAGCATGGTAAAATACGGCTTTCTAAAACATCTCTGAGCTCTGAGCAGCGCTGCTCGATCGGCTCCGTTTGGTCAGAGTTTTCTTTCTTTCATTCCAGTATCGGGTCTGTCAGTCACAGTGAAAACCGGGGACAGATCCAGCCGGGGACAGGTCACCAAAACCGGGGACGTCTGGTCACCCTAGGCTAGTGAGACTAATGCTAGTGAGGGAGGCTAGTGAGGCTAATGCTAAGCGCCGGCAACAGCATCGGAATCACATAAGAAAGTTAAAACTCAAACGAGGTTTGAGCTCACTTTAAAGCAAGATTGGAAGACAGACTCATTTCTATGTGTCCATGTGCACGTGGAAGTGCTCCGGGCTCTCGAGGTTCTGTCCTCGCTGGTTTTAAGGTTTTCTCGGGGCGAGACAAATGTACAAAAAACTGTGACAATGTGTTTGTTGTATTGGCCGAGAACACTGAAAGGACACTGTCCAAAGTTTGGTTTACTACTTTGTGAGATGTTAAATCGTCCAGCATGTCCCTGCGTCAGTATGTCCCTACAGCTGACACATGCATGTCCCTGCGTCAGTATGTCCCTACAGCTGACACATGCATGTCCCTGTGTCAGTATGTCCCTACAGCTGACATATGTATGTCCCTGCGTCAGATGCATGTAATGTCCCTGCAAGAGACACATGTATGTCCCTGCAGGAGACACATGTGTCCCTGCGTCAGATACATGTATGTCCCTGCAGTAGACACATGTATGTCCCTGCAGGAGACACGTGTCCCTGCGTCAGATGCATGTATGTCCCTGCAGCAGACACATGTATGTCCCTGCAGCAGACACATGTATGTCCCTGCAGGAGACACATGTGTCCCTGCGTCTGATGCATGTATGTCCCTGCGTCAGACGCATGTATGTCCCTACAGCTGACACATGTATGTCCCTGTGTCAGACACATGTATGTCCCTGCAGGAGACACATGTATGTCCCTGCAGCAGACACATGTATGTCCCTGCAGCAGACACATGTATGTCCCTGCAGGAGACACATGTATGTCCCTGCGTCAGATGCATGTATGTCCCTGTGTGTGTGTGTGTGTGTGTGGAGATATCTACCTTGGTTTCGGGTTGAGGAGAACTTGTGAAGACGGGCAGCAGCGAAGTGATCACCGTGGACAAACAGCCGGAGAGAGGCTCTATTTAAAGGCAGTGGGGGGGGGGGGGGCAGACCAGATATGTGTGTGTGTTTGTGTACGTGTGTGTATGTGTGTGTGTGTACGTGTGTGTATGTGTGTGTGTGTACGTGTGTGTGTGTGTGTGTGTCTGTGTGTGTGTACGTATGTGTGTGTCTGTGTGTGTGTGTGTGTACGTGTGTACGTGTGTGTGTGTGTGTGTGTGTACGTGTGTGTGTGTGTGTGTGTGTGTGTGTATGTGTGTGTGTGTGTGTTTGTGTGCGTGTGTGTGTGTGTGTGTGTGTGTGTGTGTGTGTGTGTGTGTGTGTGTGTGTGTGTGTACTGGATCTGGGTCACTGATTGCAGGACAGTGAATCTAACATTTGGGAACATGTTGCTCTTCGTCCCGTTGTAGTC
>CM057251.1:28381961-28404461 GCA_029931835.1 Etheostoma nigrum
CACACACACGTAAAGACAACAAGCCACTGACACATGTGTTCATATTTGATTCATTCAATAAATTATTAAATTAAATCCACCAGCCATCTTCATATTATTACAACATTTGCAGCATCCTGAGCCTTTTTGGTTACTATAGCAACCCTCGGCCCAGCGGGGTCTGGTGACAGTACCAGGACTCGGTCTCCTCTTAGACTCTCTGTAGATGCGGTCCGTATGCAGGCCGGTGCAGGAGCGAACACCTGATATGGAGAGTTGAGCCTGCGGCCGTGCTGACAGGACCGAGTCTGAGCCAACACACAACACGACCCCGGGGACCAGGACCAGCTGGACCCCGAGGAGCATTTCTCTCTTCACATATCAGGTTGGTCCCTTCTCTGCTGCGTCGCACAAACCCATTTAACCCTCATGTTGTCCTCATGTTGTCCCCATGTTGTCTTCATGTTGTCCCTCATGTTGTCCTCATGTTGCCCTCATGTTGCCCTCATGTTGTCCCCATGTTGTCCCCATGTCGTCTTCATGTTGCCCTCATGTTGCCCCCATGTTGCCCTCATGTTGTCTTCATGTTGTCCTCATGTTGTCCTCATGTTGCCCTCATGTTGTCTTCATGTTGTCCCCATGTTGCCCTCATGTTGTCCTCATGTTGTCCTCATGTTGTCTTCATGTTGCCCCCATGTTGTCCTCATGTTGTCCTCATGTTGCCCTCATGTTGTCTTCATGTTGTCCCCATGTTGTCCTCATGTTGTCCTCATGTTGTATTCATGTTGTCCTCCATGTTGTCCTCATGTTGTCCTCATGTTGTCCTCATGTTGTCTTCATGTTGCCCCCATGTTGCCCTCATGTTGTCCTCATGTTGTCTTCATGTTGTCCCCATGTTGCCCTCATGTTGTCGTCATGTTGTCTTCATGTTGTCCTCATGTTGTCCTCATGTTGCCCTCATGTTGCCCTCATGTTGCCCTCATGTTGTCTTCATGTTGTCTTCATGTTGCCCTCATGTTGTCCTCATGTTGTCTTCATGTTGTCCTCATGTTGTCCTCATGTTGCCCTCATGTTGTCTTCATGTTGCCCTCATGTTGTCCTCATGTTGTCTTCATGTTGTCCTCATGTTGTCCTCATGTTGTCCCTCATGTTGTCTTCATGTCACCCTCATGTTGTCCTCATGTTGTCTTCATGTTGTCCCTCATGTTGTCCTCATGTTGCCCTCATGTTGTCCTCATGTTGTCCCCATGTTGTCCTATATCAATGTTCTTTTTAATTCCCCAAAATAACATGATTGATTCCACCCAACGCTCTTTGCCAAGTACAAATCTCTACTTTCATTAATTTTGGGGCGTCTTATTCAATTTTATAGCATTGTAAAACAAATGGAAGTGTTTTTGAAATAGTATTGAGTAAAAGTTGACATATTCCAGTCTGTGATTATCATCAACATCCATTCCTTTAATTTTAGTCTCAATAATTCCTAATTTCTGCTTTTCTAACTCAAACATTAGGTATAATTTCCTATAAATGAGGTTTATTGACCATAAATTCCAAAAATAACTGTAAAACTAAAGTTAATAAGTTAGTGTTACGTAGTGTTGAAAACGTCAAAAAAGTGACAAACATTCAAAAAAGCGTCAAAAGTGTTGAAAAAAGGGACAAAAACGTAAGAGAGTTCAAACATGGTTGATTTTCTAGGTTAGGGCTGTCCCCGACTGAAGACATTCTTACTGGACTAACATTTGATTTTGTCCACTTGAACAGCATAAATGTAGTTAATCTGGAACACTGAACATCTGGAAAACTGAGTTTCTACAATTAATCCTGTGAAAGCACCACTTTAAATCTGGTGTTCATCACAAATGAGTAATTAGGCATGAGAGACTCTTTTTTGAGACATGTCTCTCTGTCTGAGCGTCTCCCATTGTCTCCCAGGACGTCCCACGGCTTGTCCTAACCTTCGTCGGCCATTTCCTTCACGAGTTCCTGATAAATTAAATCCAGAAAGTCTCTCGTCTCCTCGTCTGTCCACGTCCATCTGTCTTTGTTGTGAACTACAACTTCTTCTTCTTCTGCGTTTTGTGGCGCGTTGCAAACATAAAATGACCTAAAACTTAATTATTCATTATTTATTCAGCAGATAAGGTTTCATCAGCGTTTACCACAGAAGAAGAAAATCATCCAGAGAAAATCAGATGATTTCCTCTGAGTCGATATTCATGACATTCCATCCAAATGTTTCTGTTTCCATGAAGCGTGTTTCATTCAATATCACTTAATTTGGATAAAAACATGTCAATAGACATAAACGCCTTTTTTTCCACATTAGTGTCCCTTTTTCAACGTTATGGGTGTTTTTTCCAAAGTTTGGGGATATTTTTAATGTTTTCAGCACTTATTTTGACTTTTAGTGAGAATTGAAAACGGGACAGTTTGACCCCGGGACAACATGAGGGGTAAAGAATGAAAAATACCAAAAATGACAAGCACACTACAACTGCATTTAACTCTGTACCCCTCCTGTTGTCCTCCTGGTGTCCTCGGGTCAAACCTGACCCTTTAATAAATGTCTATATCTGAAATATGAGTTTCTTTTTAACCAAATTACCATAAAAATGGATTCCTTCCAACGCTCTTTCATTCCTCTGATCTTAACTATTAGTCAAAATAATTCATAATTTCTGCTTTTTTAACTCAAATATTAGGTATAATTCTATATAAATGAGGGTTATTGACCATGAATTCCAGAAAGTAGTAAAACTAGTAAAGTGGTGGTAGTGGAAACTAAAGAAAAGTCTGAAAAAGGGACAAAAATGTCAAATTTTTGTCTGTTTTTGACCCGGGAGACAACACCAGGGTTAATACTGAATTTGGTTTAGTTTTCGGTCCGCATCCCCCCGCCCCCCCGACAGGATGGGGATTCGTAGCGTCAGACTTTGCACAGATACTCAGCGCAGCGTGAGACCTTCTAGGGAACATACGAACGAGTACAGGGAGACTTTAAGTAGAACAATGAATACCAGACTTGTGTTGGAGTATTTTTACTTCGAAGAATACTTCTTGGCACGCTGCTGTGTATATGTATTATGTAAGTGGAGGTTATATCCTGCACCTGTTATATAACAAGTCTCACACACACACACACACACACACACACACACACCCCTCTATATGTCTTTAATCTGAAGCTCCAACCTTCACCCTTCCCCCAAATCTGACCCTAAATATAAACCTTTTCCTAATCAGGGATGGAAAGCTGTCGTCCCAGGGGTGGACCAGGTCCAGTCTAAAGTCCTGAGGGTGGAGGGGGGTGGGGGGACACAGGGACCCTATCAGCTGAAATTAAAACAAACCTCCCCTCACACGCACGCACACACCCGACACTTTCAGCCGTCTTGCATTGCGATGCACTTGGACCGCAGAAGCCTGAATGCTGCTGCAGCTGTCACTGATCCCTCTTCCTGCTCGCTATGTACGCACATGCAACTCGGCCTGATCTTAGTTTGGCATCTTAGCATGCAAAGTGGTTCAGGACTTCAAGGACCCAGAGCCGGATGGGGCCTCAGCGGTTCTTTAGGGACTTTCCTGCCCCGGAAAAACGCTCCTATGGGTCGTTTGTTCAAGCAGCAATTAGGACTCAAAGCAGGAAGTAGTCCCCCCGCACGACGCGAGTCCCCCCGGCACGACGCGAGTCCCCCGGCACGACGCGAGTCTTCTACACGACGCGAGTCTTCTACACGACGCGAGTCCCCCGGCACGACGCGAGTCTTCTACACGACGCGAGTCTTCTACACGACGCGAGTCCCCCGGCACGACGCGAGTCTTCTACACGACGCGAGTCTTCTACACGACGCGAGTCCCCCGGCACGACGCGAGTCTTCTACACGACGCGAGTCCCCCGGCACGACGCGAGTCTTCTACACGACGCGAGTCTTCTACACGACGCGAGTCCCCCGGCACGACGCGAGTCCCCCGGCACGACGCGAGTCTTCTACACGACGCGAGTCTTCTACACGACGCGAGTCCCCCGGCACGACGCGAGTCTTCTACACGACGCGAGTCTTCTACACGACGCGAGTCCCCCGGCACGACGCGAAGTCCCCCGGCACGACGCGAGTCTTCTACACGACGCGAGTCTTCTACACGACGCGAGTCTTCTACACGACGCGAGTCTTCTACACGACGCGAGTCCCCCGGCACGACGCGAGTCTTCTACACGACGCGAGTCTTCTACACGACGCGAGTCCCCCGGCACGACGCGAGTCTTCTACACGACGCGAGTCTTCTACACGACGCGAGTCCCCCGGCACGATGCGAGTCTTCTACACGACGCGAGTCCCCCGGCACGACGCGAGTCTTCTACACGACGCGAGTCTTCTACACAACGCGAGTCTTCTACACGACGCGAGTGTCTTCTACACGACGCGAGTCTTCTACACGACGCGAGTGTCTTCTACACGACGCGAGTCCCCCGGCACGACGCAAGTCTTTTACACGGTGCAAGTCTTCTACACGACGCGAGTCCCCCGGCACGACGCAAGTCTTCTACACGATGCGAGTCCCCCGGCACAACGCGAGTCTTCTACACGACGCGAGTCTTCTACACGACGCGAGTCTTCTACACGACGCGAGTCCCCCGGCACGACGCGAGTCTTCTACACGACGCGAGTCCCCCGGCACGACGCGAGTCTTCTACACGACGCGAGTCTTCTACACGATGCGAGTCTTCTACACGACGCGAGTCTTCTACACGACGCGAGTCCCCCGGCACGACGCGAGTCTTCTACACGACGACAAAAGACGACAAAAAGGCTTCAAAAACACGACAAAAAGACAACAACAAGGCAACAAAAAGTCGACAAAAAGACGACAAAAAGGCGACAACAAGGCAACAAAAAGGCGACAACAAGGCTTCAAAAACACGACAAAAAGGCGACAAAAAGACGACTCTAAGGCGACAAAAAGATGACAAAAAGGCGACTATAAGGCGACAAAAAGACGTCAAAAACACAACAAAAAGACGACAAAAAGACGACTATAAGGCGACAAAAAGATGACAAAAAGGCGACTATAAGGCGACAAAAAGACGTCAAAAACACAACAAAAAGACGACAAAAAGACGACTATAAGGCGACAAAAAGATGACAAAAAGGCGACTATAAGGCGACAAAAAGACGACTATAAGGCGACAAAAAGACGACAAAAAGGCGACAAAAAGACGGAATTTAAAATGTTATATGTGCTTAAACATTGTGGGTGATTTGCATTCTACATTTAAGCTAAAAGGCAAAAGCATCATTTCAACATAAATGAAGACATGTTGTTCATGCATTAAGTTGTTTTGTAATACTCTGAACCTTCTGTTATAATCCAGGTCTCCTAAATGGGCCAGAAGCAGGATTGATTAGGGACGCGTCCTGAGTCTGGTTCCAGTCCCTCTTTTACAGCCCAGCTGAGAGGGCAGCAGGTAATGGTATAATTTCTCTGCAGGTCCTGAAAGGGTCATAAACTTTCAGTCACATACCAATGAAAAGATACCAAATCAGCACACAGACTCATCACACCACTGTGACCTGGAGACCCCCCCTTAGTGGATAAGACCAGGGGTGCGAGAGCCAGAGAGCCAGACAGAGGAAGGGGAGAGCTGTGGTAGCGTGATCTCTGTAACTTTGTCTCTAGAATATATTCTACGTAATAAAAAGGATTCACACGTCAACACCTGAGATCCTGATTACTAACGGACTGACCCCTGAGACCGGAGCAGGATTAGGCTCCAACAGTATGTGCAGCAAATAAAAGTCCAACCGAGAGTTGTTGTCCAGAGGTTTTATTTCAGTGTGTGTAGTGGGACAGCAGAGGGAGCGTCAGGCGGGAGGAGACGGAGCCAGGTTCCCATCCTGTCCCTCAGTCCTTCAGTCCTTTCAGAACAGGGTTACTATCGCACAGTAAAGCTCAAATAAGCAGTGGAAAGAAAGTTTTAATGAGATCTGCAGATCTACTCCTTTATTTCCTTTTATATTTAGTTAACAGCTGACTTATTTTAGGATTACTGAAATAATATTTGTCAATTGTGGCTTCATAGTGTTATTACAGTATATATACATACAGTATATATGTATAGTGTTAATGTATTCTGTTCTTTGAGCTAACAGGGGACTAGCTAACATGTTGGACCCAGGATCAGGTCTGCGGAGGGATACGATGTCTCGACTTATTCTACGCTGGAAGAATAACGAGGAGGTAGCAGGTAACGCTCACTGGCCCCGCCTCCTCACAGACCCCTGCTCCAATCACATCGTCCGTCTGACGTTCACAGAAATACGGGGTAGCGATGTAAACAACCACTTCTGTACAAAAGAAAACAGAAACAGAAACAAGCCCAAAGCTTTAGATAGAAAACAACCAAACAATAATAAACAGAACTCGTATTGAACTGTACAATTCATAAAGTCATAAAATCATTATTTTCTCTCTCGGTCGTCACTGTACACACTCTCCTACAAATAAAAAAACATCAAGTCAAATATTTCTCCTGGAGTTGGCGTCTCTCTCTCTCTCTCTCTCTCTCTCTCTCTCTCTCTCTCTCTCTCTCTCTCTCTCTCTCTCATAAAATAGTCTCCGTTAGTATCTGCCTATTTACAGGGTTGCACTATGTACACATGTTAAATGTCTCTGTCCTCACTATGGACACAGGGGACGGCCTCGACCCACAAGTGATGGATCCCAGCGGAGTAACGGGCCGAACCGACTGGAACAGGTATTTACTGGGTCCAGGGTCCGGGTGAAACAGGGTTTTAGTGGTCTCTGTTTCAGCCCAGAACCCCGGTGGGATCCACAAAGAAGCGCCCGGCACCCAGGAAGTGGTCCTGAGACTAGTGATGATGTCATCTTCACTGGGTGTCGCACGTCGTGCCCGACCGGACCCCCCCATCGCGTTAGAAGACCACGTTCGGGCGGGTGTCTCTGGTTTGGTATTGTTGTTGTCTCTCTACTGTTGTCCCACTACTGTCGTCTCTCTGTTGTCCCACTACTGTCGTCTCTCTACTGTTGTCTCTACTGTTGTCTCTCTACTGTTGTCCCACTACTGTCGTCTCTCTGGTGTCCCACTACTGTTGTCTCTCTGTTGTCCCTTTACTGTTGTCTCTCTACTGTTGTCCCACTACTGTCGTCTCTCTGGTGTCCCACTACTGTCGTCTCTCTGTTGTCCCACTACTGTTGTCCCACTACTGTTGTCTCTCTACTGTTGTCCCTCTACTGTTGTCCCACTACTGTCGTCTTTCTGTTGTCCCACTACTGTCGTCTTTCTGTTGTCCCACTACTGTCGTCTCTCTGTTGTCCCACTACTGTTGTCTCTCTACTGTTGTCCCTTTACTGTTGTCTCTCTACTGTTGTCCCACTACTGTTGTCCGTCTACTGTCGTCTCTCTGTTGTCGTCTCTCTACTGTTGTCCCACTACTGTCGTCTCTCTGTTGTCCCTTTACTGTTGTCCCACTACTGTCGTCTCTCTACTGTTGTCTCTCTACTGTTGCCCCTTTACTGTTGTCCCTTTACTGTTGTCTCTCTACTGATGTCTCTCTACCGTTGTCCGTCTACTGTCGTCTCTCTGTTGTCGTCTCTCTACTGTCGTCTCTCTGTTGTCGTCTCTCTACTGTTGTCCGTCTACTGTTGTCTCTCTACTGTTGTCTCTCTACTGTTGTCCGTCTACTGTTGTCTCTCTACTGTTGTCTCTCTACTGTTGTCCGTCTACTGTTGTCTCTCTACTGTTGTCTCTCTACTGTTGTCCGTCTACTGTTGTCTCTCTACTGTTGTCCCACTACTGTCGTCTCTCTGTTGTCCCTTTACTGTTGTCTCTCTACTGATGTCTCTCTACCGTTGTCCGTCTACTGTCGTCTCTCTGTTGTCGTCTCTCTACTGTCGTCTCTCTGTTGTCGTCTCTCTACTGTTGTCCGTCTACTGTTGTCTCTCTACTGTTGTCCGTCTACTGATGTCTCTCTACTGTCGTCTCTCTGTTGTTGTCTCTCTACTGTTGTCCGTCTACTGTTGTCCGTCTACCGTTGTCTCTCTACTGTTGTCTCTCTACTGTTGTCTCTCTACTGTTGTCCCACTGTTGTCTCTCTACTGTTGTCCCACTGTTGTCTCTCTACTGTTGTCCCACTGTTGTCTCTCTAACCACTAATCATCTGACGGCGGTGTAGCTGGACGCTAACGCTCATTTTTGCGTGGTGTCTAACGTTGAGAGACACTGACCAGGCGTCCGAGTTCAGAGTGAGACCAGGTCTGTCTCTAGAGCCGAGGACAGAGTACCCTCTAAAACCCGTCCACACCTTTTCAGATCATTTAAACAAACATGTCAACCGTCCACTGAAGAGTTTCACCCAAAGATAGCGACTGAAAAACTTCCAACATACGCAAGACTTCTCAAAGAAGGGGGGGGGGGTATTACATCATCTCTGGGTGTTAGGTCGTCCTTTAAAATCTCTTTGTACCTCAATGTTAATTTAAAATATTAAAACTTTATTTTTATTTTTTTAAAAGGGTCGGTGCTGTCGGTAAACGATCCGTTCTGAGCATGTGCAATATGTTAGCTAGCACACGCGCAGATGCTAATCCTGATGGACGAGGATTTACGGCGCTGCACGATCCGTTCCACAGTAGCGGCCTGCTGTTAGCCTCCACCGGGAAGCTAACGACGCTAGTTTAGCTAACAGCTAATTCGGCTAACCGCTAGCTGACAGCTTGATTCAGCCTAAAATACAAAAAAAAAAAATTACTCAAACTAAACAGCGGAAAATTAAGACTTTACAGTAATAATAAAGACAAGTACTGAGTGATTGTGTTTTAAATGAGCACAACTAACAGCTGTTATATATTTAAACAGTTATTTTCATTAATTAATTCATTCATTTTACATGCTGTCTCAGCCATAGACATATATATGTCTATGGTCTCAGCTAGCGGTTAGCCGAATTAGCTGTTAGCTAAGCTAACGTTAGCTTTCCGGTGGAGGCTAACAGACTTTCTTTAACTGTCTATGGGAACAGATCGTGCAGCGTCGTAAATACGTGTTCATCATGATATCATCATGATATCATCATGACATCATCATGACATCATCATGACATCATCTGCGCATGCGCGAACATCTTGCACACGCGCAGGACGGATCGTGCATCGACAGGTGCGCCGGTCACATGGTCCTTCAAGTGTCTTCATTAATCAGAGGGTGTTGTGGGTAACATGCAATCAGCCAATCAGAGAACACTACAGTAGGCTACATGCCAGTGTTTTTAATAAAAAAACATTTGAGAAAGCAGCCGATCCACTTTTCATGTTGATAAGAGAATTAAATTAAGACAAAATAAAAATAATGGGACAAAAAGAAACCCAGGGACATTTAGGATAAAAATGTGACATTAACGCGATTAATCGCCATTAACCATTTTAATCGTTTGACAGCACTAATACATACATATATTAGTGTGTGTTTTTGTGCTTGTACCCGTACATCGCGACCGAAAATAATAATCCGTATTGGGATGAAACTCTTCAGCAAAAATAAATTAAAAACCAAAGAAATGTTTTGCGTGTTCAGGCTGGACTCGGACCCGGCAGCCATCACAGCAGATACATATACATATATATATTTAAAAAAAACCTTAGAAAAACCTGTGTAGGTTTGTATTATTACAGTAGATATACACAAACAGAACCAACGCAACACAACGGGACCAAACTGCTGAAGAAGGGAGAAGGGAACCTCTCTGAGCCCTGAGGTTTGGCAAAGTGCTTCGTTGCTGCGATAGGTCGACCGGCTTCGCTTCCTGTCGCTCCGTTATGGCGTCGGCCGACTGAACCGACCAATGGCAGGGCAGCTCTGCGCGGGGGCCGATCGGGGGACCGTCTTTTCCTTGCAGCCGATTGGTCGTTCAGACGGGACGCTAATTAGATCCCAAAAACAGTTCTCCTGTGGACTCAATCGTTTGTTATTCATCTCTGGAGTGTGATGTCATCCCGTAAACACAGTTGATTGGCTGCTAAGTGATGACCAGTTCAATCTTTCAAATGACTTTCTTAAAAGGACCATACCGGTGTTAGTTTCCCTGCACGTGTTAGCCCATTTACTCCAACTGGCCTGCCTGTTTTAGCCCATTTACTCCAACTGGTCTGCCTGTTTTAGCCCATTTACTCCCACTGGCTTGCCTGTTTTAGCCCATTTACTCCCACTGGTCTGCCTGTTTTAGCCCATTTACTCCCACTGGCCTGCCTGTTTTAGCCCCTTTACTCCCACTGGCCTGCATGTTTAGCCCATTTACTCCCACTGGCCTGCCTGTTTAGCCCATTTACTCCAACTGGCCTGCATGTTTAGCCCATTTACTCCAACTGGCCTGCCTGTTTTAGCCCATTTACTCCAACTGGCCTGCATGTTTAGCCCATTTACTCCAACTGGCCTGCCTGTTTTAGCCCATTTACTCCAACTGGCCTGCATGTTTAGCCCATTTACTCCCACTGGCCTGCCTGTTTTAGCCCATTTACTCCCACTGGCCTGCATGTTTAGCCCATTTACTCCCACTGGCCTGCCTGTTTTAGCCCATTTACTCCCACTGGCCTGCATGTTTAGCCCATTTACTCCAACTGGCCTGCCTGTTTTAGCCCATTTACTCCAACTGGCCTGCATGTTTTAGCCCATTTACTCCCACTGGCCTGCCTGTTTTAGCCCATTTACTCCAACTGGCCTGCATGTTTAGCCCATTTACTCCAACTGGCCTGCCTGTTTCAGCCCATTTACTCCAACTGGCCTGCATGTTTAGCCCATTTACTCCCACTGGCCTGCATGTTTAGCCCATTTACTCCCACTGGCCTGCATGTTTAGCCCATTTACTCCAACTGGCCTGCCTGTTTTAGCCCATTTACTCCCACTGGCCTGCCTGTTTTAGCCCATTTACTCCCACTGGCCTGCCTGTTTTAGCCCATTTACTCCCACTGGCCTGCATGTTTTAGCCCATTTACTCCAACTGGCCTGCATGTTTAGCCCATTTACTCCCACTGGCCTGCCTGTTTTAGCCCATTTACTCCCACTGGCCTGCATGTTTAGCCCATTTACTCCCACTGGCCTGCCTGTTTTAGCCCATTTACTCCCACTGGCTTGCCTGTTTTAGCCCATTTACTCCAACTGGCCTGCCTGTTTTAGCCCATTTACTCCCACTGGCCTGCCTGTTTTAGCCCATTTACTCCCACTGGCCTGCATGTTTTAGCCCATTTACTCCAACTGGCCTGCATGTTTAGCCCATTTACTCCCACTGGCTTGCCTGTTTTAGCCCATTTAGTCCCACTGGCCTGCCTGTTTTAGCCCATTTACTCCCACTGGCCTGCCTGTTTTAGCCCATTTAGTCCCACTGGCCTGCCTGTTTTAGCCCATTTAGTCCCACTGGCCTGCCTGTTTTAGCCCATTTACTCCCACTGGCCTGCCTGTTTTAGCCCATTTAGTCCCACTGGCCTGCCTGTTTTAGCCCATTTACTCCCACTGGCCTGCCTGTTTTAGCCCATTTACTCCCACTGGCCTGCCTGTTTTAGCCCATTTACTCCCACTGGCCTGCCTGTTTTAGCCCATTTACTCCCACTGGCCTGCCTGTTTTAGCCCATTTACTCCCACTGGCCTGCCTGTTTTAGCCCATTTACTCCCACTGGCCTGCATGTTTAGCCCATTTACTCCCACTGGCCTGCCTGTTTTAGCCCATTTACTCCCACTGGCTTGCCTGTTTTAGCCCATTTACTCCAACTGGCCTGCCTGTTTTAGCCCATTTACTCCCACTGGCCTGCCTGTTTTAGCCCATTTACTCCCACTGGCCTGCATGTTTTAGCCCATTTACTCCCACTGGCCTGCATGTTTTAGCCCATTTACTCCAACTGGCCTGCATGTTTAGCCCATTTACTCCCACTGGCCTGCCTGTTTTAGCCCATTTACTCCAACTGGCCTGCCTGTTTTAGCCCATTTACTCCCACTGGCCTGCCTGTTTTAGCCCATTTACTCCCACTGGCCTGCCTGTTTTAGCCCATTTACTCCCACTGGCCTGCCTGTTTTAGCCCATTTACTCCCACTGGCCTGCCTGTTTTAGCCCATTTACTCCCACTGGCCTGCCTGTTTTAGCCCATTTACTCCCACTGGCCTGCCTGTTTTAGCCCATTTACTCCCACTGGCCTGCCTGTTTTAGCCCATTTACTCCAACTGGCCTGCATGTTTAACCCATTTACTCCAACTGGCCTGCATGTTTTAGCCCATTTACTCCCACTGGCCAGCCTGTTTTAGCCCATTTAATCCCACTGGCCTGCCTGTTTTAGCCCATTTAATCCCACTGGCCTGCCTGTTTTAGCCCATTTACTCCCACTGGCCTGCCTGTTTTAGCCCCTTTACTCCCACTGGCCTGCATGTTTTAGCCCATTTACTCCCACTGGCCTGCATGTTTTAGCCCATTTAATCCCACTGGCCTGCATGTTTTAGCCCATTTACTCCCACTGGCCTGCCTGTTTACGTACTAATAACCAGTTAAACCCAGCGGTATGGCCCTTTAAAGTGAGATGTCATCAAAAGTCTGAAAACAAACAGAAAAGAGCCGAAGAGCCGGCGAACGTCTCTGAGATTTCGGTTTGGTAGAAAACCAGCATCTACACACACACACACACACACACCGTCACAGATGTCAGTGAACGCATCGTGACTGTTTGGGATCTGTAACAAAGTTATGGATCAAAACTTCCAAACATTCTGCTGCATTCTGTAGCATGGACCCTGAACGCATCGCACGCAACATGTTACACATTCCTCCGCTCTTCCCCAATCCGGGGGTTCCCCTCTTCCCAACATATTGGGACGCTTGAGGACCTTGTTATCCGACTTTACTTTTTTATAACCCTGACCCCCCTCTCCACCCCCCCCCCCCCCACACACTGGTCCAACAGAGGAGCATTTAGCATTTAGCATATTATTTAAGCAGTTGCACATTGTGTTTTCCCATCCTGTACATATTTAAATATTTGATCTTATATTTTATTCCTATTATTATTATTTCATGTATATTGTATGTATGTATATGTTTTCCTAGTATCTCATTTATATTTATATTCTGTGTTGTGTGACTAATGTACGTGTGCTGCTGTAACACCGTGATTTCCAATTTTTTTGGGATCAATAAATATCTCTCTCTCTCTCTCATCTTTAGGTCTTAATGGCGACCGAGCTGCACGTTATATGGATATATAACTTATGCGAGCATACAGTCAGAGATGTTTACCCCGTAAGTAGCGTTCCAGACCTAATGTGTTCTTGTATTTTATCCTGTTATTACTTCATGTATATTGTATGTATGTATATTGTATCCTAGTATTCCATTTATATTTATATTCTGTGCTTTGTGACTGATTTTACTGCTGCAACACTATAATTTCCCATTTTATTGGGATCAATAATTATCTCTCTAACCCCTCCAGCTAATGCTAACGCTAGCTGGAGGGGTTAGACAGCGATCCGGTACGAGTTCACGGGGAGTACGTTACCGCTCTGACCGCCGTTCCAGGTGCGTTCACAGGTAGAAGGCTGTGAAAACGCGAGTTACGGGTGGCCTTGAACGCAGCATGACCCTCCGGGGTTTCAAAGCCAGAAGAGGAAAAACATTACTGCAGGTACTATTACATGCTCTTAACACAGTATAAGTACTTTTGCAATATTATTTAATTACACATTATTCAACGTAATGCCACTTACTGACATTGCAGTACCTTTCATACTATGGCCACCTTACTTTACTTTAAAATACTTTTTATATAATGCCATATTTATCTGTTTTATCTAACAACACCGGCTTAAAATGTGTAAAATACTAACGCTGCTTCCATTTATTCATTATTACTGTTCACCATTACAACTTAATTATGTAAATACCGTACATATCCACACTCCTTATATTTATACTCTGATATTTATGTACTTTGTGCAACTGTTACACAGAATTTCCCTTCAGGGATCAACAAAGTATTTCTGATTCAGTACTTGTTGCACATTGTTTACTGTGAAGCTGCTGCTGTAACCACTGTGGCGGGACTAAAGTATTATCTAACTAATCTAACCGCTGATACATGACGCGGAGGAATGTGTAACATGTTGTGTTTCGGGCTGTTACTACATGACGAAGTGAGAATGTACTACATCCTGGGAGTTTTAGTACATAATGTGTCGGTAATCCCGGAGGAATCAGAACCAGTTCCTGTCGGCTCTGTGTGGGAAACAGATCCGGAGTCAGCCCTTGGCACGGATGCAGTTCCGGATCCAGGACGTGGTCCGCCGGGTCCTTCAGGTCCTCGTTAGCGTTCTGATTACGATGGGAGACTTAGTCCTGAAGACCCGGACCTCTGAGCAGGAAGTCCGGCGTGTAAACTGGAGTTGAGACGTTCTGGAAACGTCTCAATTTGCCCCGAGCGCTGTCTTAAAGGACTTTGTTGTGGGTTTGTCCCTGCAGAGGTTTAGTGTCGCGCGTCCTCCGAGACAAGCTCCTGCAGGAGGACGTCCGATGGCGTCAGCCGGAGGTTAGAGACCCGCTCGTCTGCTGGCGTCTTACGCCCTCGTTTCCTCGTGAACGCTGTGATGGATTCTGGGTGTAACGGTTTCTAACAGAGCCCCCCCCCCCCCCCCCAAGTGGGGTCGAGGGGTCGGCGTGTCCGGGATATTTTGGGTGTCGATGTAACACCCGTCTCCGTGCAGACCCGTAGAGATGACCCAAACACAACGAGCCAGGCGATTAAAAACAAGCCCGGCCTTTTCCAACAGCTGTGTTTGGAAAAATACAAAAGACTCAAAGACTGCTGGGAAAGTCTCCCAGAGAGACAGTCCTCATACTAGAAACGTGAGACAGCATTAAAGCGGATGTAAAATCCCACATTTGTCCCGTCCTTATGTCTCATACTGGGGCCCAGGGGCGTCAGCCTGAGTAGCCAGGGCCCTCTCCATGCTGTAGGGGGGGGCCCAGGATGTGGTGCTCGGCCCCTGCTCGGCCCCTGCTCGGCCCCTGATCGGCCCGATGTGGTATGGATCTGGTTTCCTGTGACGTGGCGGTTGATGATTGGGTTTGTCGGCTGGGTCAAAGGTCAGACAGGTGTCCGTCAGATTGTCTCTGTCTGATTGGTCGGCAGCAGCTGGGGGGGGGGGGGTAAACTGGGCGACGGGTGCCAGGGTGTGAGGAAGTTAAAGATAAAACAACAAAAACCTAAAAATAAAAAATAAAGGACTAAAAAAAAGCAGAACTAGCGGTGAAAGGGACGAAAAATGCTGAAAAAAAGCAGAAAAACAAAAAAATGAAGAGGTCTCAAGGTTTTAACCCTGATGTTGTCCTCATGTTTTTTTCTGTCTCTTTTTGTCTCTCTCTCTCTTGCCCCTTCTGTCCTATCCCGTCCCTCTTTGTCTCCCCCGTCCCGTCCGTCCCACTATGTGTCTCTGGGCTCCAGCTTGCAGGACATGTCAAACAGCAGGTTCTGGTTGTCGATGACCTGCAGCTGCCGGACGTACGCCTTCGTCTGCAGGTGGGACAGCGACGTCTCCGTATCCATGGCTACCGGGGGACACGGGGAGAGGACAGAAAAGATAAAGGAGTTACAAAACAACGGGTACAAAGATACTTTACTGCAGTAAAAGTACTACTACCACACTGTGGAGATCCTCTAGACCTTATTATATTTCATGATAATAATATAGAAATATTCAGACTTTAGCTTTTTATTTTCTGACTTTTTTTCTCTTTGATTTCTTGAAATATTTTTGACTTTTTGGGATAAATCTAACTTTTTCTTCAGTTTTAATTGGGACACGTTGTGTGTTAAATGAATCCGTGGTCTTTGTGTCAGTGTCCAGAGAGGTGCAGGGACACACAGTGTCCACCAGATGGAGACAAAGTCCAACGGAGGACGTTCCTGCACTACAGAGACCCGAAGTCCCGCCCTTCTTCTTCTGGTCCTGCATTCCAAACCATATTCAGACCTTGTTGCAATATTCTGTGTAATTGTTCTTAAATTATTACACCCGACTTCTCTCTTTCTAACAGATGTGATTTTATTTTTGTGTTGCAAACAGAGTGAGGTCAAAGGTCGTTACCCAGCTGGCTGCTCCGGTACCGCCTGATGATCCGGACCATCTCAGCCACTTTATGCTGCAGAAGAGAGAGAAGGTGAGAGAGTGTGCGAGAGAGAGAGAGCGAGAGTGAGTGAGTGCGAGCGTGTGAGAGTGCGAGAGAGAGAGTGCGCGAGCGAGAGAGAGCGTGCGAGAGCGAGAGAGAGAGTGTGCGAGAGAGAGAGCGTGCGAGAGAGTGTGCGAGAGTGTGAGAGCGAGAGAGAGAGAGTGTGCGAGAGAGAGTGTGGGAGAGAGAGAGTGTGCGAGAGAGTGTGCGAGCGAGAGAGAGAGAGTGCGAGTGCGAGAGAGTGTGAGAGTGTGAGAGCGAGTGTGCGAGAGAGAGTGCGGGAGAGAGAGAGTGTGCGAGAGAGTATGCGAGCGAGAGAGAGAGAGTGCGAGAGAGTGTGAGAGTGTGAGAGCGAGTGTGCGAGAGAGAGTGTGCGAGAGAGAGTGTGCGAGAGAGAGTGTGAGAGAGAGAGAGCGAGTGCGAGAGAGAGCGAGAGAGAGAGAGTGCGAGAGAGAGTGAGCGAGTGCGAGAGAGAGAGTGTGCGAGAGTGTGAGAGCGAGAGAGAGAGTGTGCGAGAGTGTGAGAGCGAGAGAGAGAGTGTGCGAGAGAGAGTGAGCGAGAGAGAGAGTGTGCGAGAGTGTGAGAGCGCGAGAGAGAGTGTGCGAGAGAGCGTGCGTGAGAGAGAGCGAGAGTGTGCGAGAGAGAGTGTGCGAGAGAGAGAGCGAGAGAGAGTGTGCGAGAGTGTGCGAGAGAGAGAGTGCGAGAGCGAGTGTGCGAGAGAGAGTGTGCGAGAGAGCGAGAGAGTGTGTGTGCGAGAGCGAGAGAGCGAGAGAGTGTGCGAGAGTGTGAGAGCGAGAGAGAGAGAGTGTGCGAGAGTGTGAGAGCGAGAGAGAGAGAGTGTGCGAGAGCGAGAGAGTGTGCGAGCGAGAGAGAGAGTGTGCGTGCGAGAGAGAGCGAGAGAGCGAGAGAGAGAGTGTGCGAGAGAGAGAGCGAGAGAGAGAGTGCGAGAGAGTGTGAGAGCGAGTGTGCGAGAGAGAGTGTGAGAGAGAGAGAGTGAGCGAGTGCGAGAGAGAGTGTGCGAGAGAGAGTGTGAGAGAGAGAGAGCGAGAGTGTGCGAGAGAGAGTGTGCGAGAGAGAGAGAGAGAGAGAGAGTGTGCGAGAGAGAGAGAGAGAGTGTGAGAGAGAGTGTGGGAGAGAGAGCGAGTGCGAGAGAGTGTGAGAGTGTGAGAGCGAGTGTGCGAGAGAGAGTGCGGGAGAGAGAGAGAGTGCGAGAGAGTGTGAGAGCGAGTGTGCGAGAGAGAGTGTGCGAGAGAGAGTGTGCGAGAGAGAGCGAGTGCGAGAGAGAGCGAGAGAGAGAGAGTGCGAGAGAGAGTGAGCGAGTGCGAGAGAGAGAGTGTGCGAGAGTGTGAGAGCGAGAGAGAGAGTGTGCGAGAGTGTGAGAGCGAGAGAGAGAGTGAGCGAGAGAGAGAGCGAGCGCGAGAGAGAGTGTGCGAGAGAGCGTGCGCGAGAGAGAGCGAGAGTGTGCGAGAGAGAGTGTGCGAGAGAGAGCGAGAGAGTGTGCGAGAGTGTGCGAGAGAGAGAGTGCGAGAGCGAGTGTGCGAGAGAGAGAGAGCGAGAGAGAGAGTGCGAGAGAGTGTGCGAGAGTGTGAGAGCGAGAGAGAGAGAGTGTGCGAGAGTGTGAGAGCGAGAGAGAGAGAGTGTGCGAGAGAGAGAGCGAGAGAGTGTGCGAGCGAGAGAGAGAGTGCGAGAGTGTGAGAGAGAGTGTGCGTGCGAGAGAGAGCGAGAGAGCGAGAGAGAGAGTGTGCGAGAGAGAGAGCGAGAGAGTGTGCGAGCGAGAGAGAGAGTGCGAGAGAGTGTGAGCGAGAGTGTGAGAGCGAGTGTGCGAGAGAGCGAGAGAGAGAGAGTGCGAGAGAGAGTGAGCGAGTGCGAGAGAGAGAGTGTGCGAGAGTGTGAGAGCGAGAGAGAGAGTGTGCGAGAGTGAGAGAGAGAGTGAGCGAGAGAGAGAGCGAGCGCGAGAGAGAGTGTGCGAGAGAGCGTGCGCGAGAGAGAGCGAGAGTGTGCGAGAGAGAGTGTGCGAGAGAGAGCGAGAGAGTGTGCGAGAGTGTGCGAGAGAGAGAGTGCGAGAGCGAGTGTGCGAGAGAGAGAGAGCGAGAGAGAGAGTGCGAGAGAGTGTGCGAGAGTGTGAGAGCGAGAGAGAGAGAGTGTGCGAGAGTGTGAGAGCGAGAGAGAGAGAGTGTGCGAGAGAGAGAGCGAGAGAGTGTGCGAGCGAGAGAGAGAGTGCGAGAGTGTGAGAGAGAGTGTGCGTGCGAGAGAGAGCGAGAGAGCGAGAGAGAGAGTGTGCGAGAGAGAGAGCGAGAGAGTGTGCGAGCGAGAGAGAGAGTGCGAGAGAGTGTGAGAGTGTGAGAGCGAGTGTGCGAGAGAGAGTGTGCGAGAGCGAGAGTGCGAGAGAGCGAGAGAGTGTGAGAGTGTGAGAGCGAGTGTGCGAGAGAGAGAGAGAGTGTGCGAGAGAGAGAGAGCGAGAGTGTGCGAGAGAGAGCGAGAGAGAGTGTGCGAGAGAGAGAGAGAGACAGGGTGAGAGAGAAGTTAAATTTGACGTCTAAAACCACAGTCCCGTTGTCCCTTTCTCAGCTCTAACCGACCGTGACTCACCATCTTCTCAAAGTTGACGAGTTCTCCGTGGAACGTCTTGCAGCTCTCGTGGAGGAACGTCAGGTCTGTGAAACAGGAAGCAGGAAACAGGAAACAGGAAGCAGGAAACAGGAAACAGAAACCAGACGTCAGCACTGATGCCAGGCGTTACCTTTATTCTTTCTTCCCTTCTCTTTTTTCTTTTTTAACCATTTAAAGGGCCCAAATTATGAGAAATTATCCTTTTTCTAGGATTTGGGGGTTATTTTGTGTCTCTGGTGCTTTCTCACACACACACACACACAGACAGACACACACACACAGACACACACACACAGACAGACACACACACACAGACACACACACACAGACAGACACACACACACACACACAGACAGACACACACACACACACACACACAGACACACACACACACACAGACACACACACACACACACAGACACACACACACACACAGACAGACACACACACAGACACACACACACACACACACAGACACACACAGACAGACACACACACACACACACACACACACCTTTGAGCAGCAGAGGTGTGAAGGGGATCAGCGGAGGTCTCAGGCCGGTGATCAGGTCTCTGTAGGACTTGTGGTTCCTGGACGGGTCCTGGAAGACCAGAAGAAGTATTTCTTATTATTAGTACTTCTACTACTGCTTTACTGCAGTAGAAGTACTAATACACGAAAATACACAATAACGTAGTACATCTCGACAACAATAGACCTTGTGATATATAACCAGATATTAAAACTGCTCGTCGGGTTAAAATCTAACGAAAGGAAATCCTCCAACTTTATTAAATATTAAATATTGATTAAATATAAACGGCTGTTTTCATTTTGCCCGTCTGACCATTTGTTCGGGAGCTGGTTCAGTGTCCGAGGAGCTGCCGAGCTACAGCAGGTGCTCCCGTCGTTAACTGATTACAGATCAAAGAGATGACATCACAGAGATCAAAGGCTTCCTAGCTGTGTTTACAAATATGGCCACTGATTATATGTTGCCATGGCAACCTTTTTCCCAGACAGTGCAATACTCTGTCTGTCTGTCTGTCTCCATCTCTGTCTCATTATATATTACAATGTAAGCTGGTTGAACAGATCCTTCGGTGGTGGCGCAGTGGTTACGACACATGCTCTTTGTGTGGGAGACCCGGGTTCGATTCCCACAGCGGGAACTCAACCAATGTATTCCCTATGAAGACAGTTAACCCCTAGTGATGGCCCAGTGGATATGGACAGGGGTTTGATCCCCGCTGTGTAGTACATCAATCCTGACAAAGGCTTTTAATTTTATTATGTTTTTTTTATTATTCCATTTTTTAGTTGTCTGTTATTAAAACAATTCAACTTTTAAAATCTAGCTCTTTATGGTGTAGTGGTGTTATTCAACTTAATTAAAACCATTCCTACTTTATTCTCACTACTTCAACATCTTCTTACTGATTTAAGCTATTTCTCCAGTTTAGCTTTAGCATTTCAATATTTTCTACAACTTTTACTGATTTAAGCTATTCAACCAGGTTACCTTTAGCAATTCAGCTATTCAGCATTCCCACGCATTTTCTGCAGGAAATGCATTTTCTTCTACTTAAAGAGATGATGATTTAAATTCAGCTCTGTGTCTCGGTCTGTGTATGTGTGTGTGCGTATGTGTCTTTAAGTAAAAGTAAGTCATGATGAAAACGTGGATATACTAGAAGTCATCTTCATCATCATAAAGAAGATCAGAAATAATAAAATAACTCACCGCGACGCTCTCAAACTGCTGGAACTGCTTCCTGAACTTCCCCGGGAGACCCTGAGACACATGAAGAAGAAAGACGGCGTCCACCAGAGATCAATCAAGATTTAAAGATATAATATAAAGATTTAAAGATATAATATGAAGATAACTCATAAAGAAACCCTTTAATAACTCATAAATAAAGAGTTCATATGTAAGCAGCATTCAAAGGTCGGCATTAGGCCCTGAACCGGGCCTTGAACGCCCCCTGGTGGACTGTAAGAGTGTCTACCCCCCCTCCCCCCCACCATGCAGTGTGTGTGTGTGTGTGTAGCGTTACCTCCCAGGTGAGTCGTAGTCGGCTGACAGCAGGGTTATCCAGACCCAGGACCACAGCGAGGAAGGACAGCAGGTCCTGCTGCTGCTTACAGCTGAGACACACACACACGTTTTACACACCCATTCAAAATAAAAATAAAGTCCAAAGTGACGTCCAGTGAAATAATGCGTCATTACATCTGTCCTCTCGGGGACCTATTCACCTCTTTTCAATTTCTTCACACTCGCTCCAGATAAACGTGATTATGAGATTGTATAATCAGCCGACGTCGGCCTGTTTGTTATTTCCGCCGCATTAAATGCAGATTTCCGTGCAGAGTAACGCGGGGCTTGCATGATGTCATAATCCCGCATTGTTGTTGCAAAAAAGTCACAAATATCTCCGCAGAAAGTTGAAAAAACGCTGCGTTCACTTCACACAAACGCGGCCGGTTTCCCCTGTTGCTGTTGCCATGGGAACGTTATGAAGTGACGTCATCACTGCAGTTTTTTGCAACTTCATCGCATAAAATTGCATAAATACTTCGCATATTCCATCCATTTAGAAAACGTGACGCATAATCAAGGATTTTTGCAACAATAACAGAAAAACTCTGGATTGTTCTGGAAGGACTGGCTTTACCTCTGGACAGATAGGTCCAGATGCAGGTGTAGGTCCAGATGCAGGTGAAGATCTGGACCACACTCTATGATTAACAAAGACCCAATAATACCCCCCCCCCCCCCCCAGCCATGTGGGTCAGGATCTGGACTCACAGCGCTGCGATCTTGATGAACTTGCGCAGCAGCTGGACCCTCTTGGGCAGCGACTGGCACTGCAGGATCTCCGTGGCGACCCAGTGCTGGACCTCGCTGCAGCGCTGCAGGACCAGCTCCAGGTTCAGGGGGCGCCAGCGGGACTGCTCGCCGTGGAACACGTAGCACACAAACTCCACCTGCAGGAGACAACCACAGCACCACCGGGGTTATTCACTCCACCCGACGCCCAGCACGCCCCCAACCGACCATCTAACCAACGAGTCATCTGTTTCCTCCCATTAAGGACACGAGACACTCAGAAGGACACAACATGTCCTCAACTACTCTTGTTTCATCGGTTTCCTCCCATTAACCCTTGTGTTGTCTTCCCGACACTTCTGTTGATGCTTTTTAATCAACTTTTGACCCTTTTTTCAATGTTTGTCACTTTTTTTTTGACATATTAACTTTAGTTGTACGGTTATTTTTGGAATTTATGGTCAATAAACCTCATTTATAGAAAATTATACCTAATGTTTGAGTTAGAAAAGCAGAAATGAAGGAAATTATGTTGATGGATAATCACAGAATATGTCAACTTTTACTCAATACTATTTCAAAAACACTTCCATTTGTTTTACAATGCTATAAAATTGAATAAGACGCCCCAAAATTAATGAAAGTAGAGATTTGTACTTGGCAAAGAGCGTTGGGTGGAATCAATCATGTTATTTTGGGAATTAAAGAGAACATTGGTATAGGACAACATGAGGACAACATGAGGACAACATGAGGACAACATGGGGACAACATGAGGACAACATGAGGACAACATGGGGACAACATGAGGACAACATGAGGGTTAAGGACACGAGACACTCAGAAGGACACAACAT
>CM057251.1:28409461-28434461 GCA_029931835.1 Etheostoma nigrum
ATATGTGTGTGTGAGTGTGTGAGAGTGTGTGAGTGTGTGTATATGTGTGTGTGTGTGTGTGTGTGTGTGTGTATGTGTGTGTGAGTGTGTGAGAGTGTGTATGTGTGTGTATATGTGTATCAGTGTGTGTGTGTGTGTGTGTGTGAGAGTGTGTGTGTGTGTGTGTGTGTGTTACCTTGGGGAAGCTGTTGCTGCGCTCCCCCTCCTCCTGCAGCAGCTCTCTGTAGGTGTCCAGATATCGGAAGGCGACGCTCAGCACCGCCTGCTTCCTCTCCACGGCGTCCATCACTCCCTCGCTCTCTCCCCCCTCCCCCACTCTTCTCCCCCCTCCCCCTTCCCCTCCCCCCTCCCTCCTCTCCGTTCGCAGGCTGAATCTGAGAAAAGTTCCAGTTCAGGAGCCAACTGTTGAGACCAGGGCCGATAGAGTGAACGTCAGCAGAGATATAATAAACAGAGATATAATAAACAGAGATATAATATCTTCTATAAACAGAGATATAATAAACAGAGATATAATATCTTCTATAAACAGAGATATAATAAACAGAGATATAATATCTTCTGTAAACAGACATATAATAAACAGAGATATAATATCTTCTATAAACAGAGATATAATATCTTCTATAAACAGAGATATAATAAACAGAGATATAATATCTTCTGGAACATTGAAATAATGTTTAGTTCTTTCTATTTCGCCGCCACCAACAACCCAAAGTATTGAACGCGTCGGTGCATCAAGACGCGTAGCGACGCGTAGCGACGCGTAGCGACGCGTAGCGACGCGTAGCGACGCGTAGCCTTGTGTAGCGATGCGTAGCGATGTGTAGCGATGTGTAGCGATGCGTAGCGATGTGTAGCGATGTGTAGCCTTGCATCTGAAGCGTAGCAATGTGTAGCGATGCGTAGCGATGTGTAGCGATGTGTAGCGATGCATCTGAAGCGTAGCAATATGTAGCGATGTGTAGCGATGCGTAGCCTTGTGTAGCGATGTGTAGCGACGTGTAGCGATGCGTAGCGACGTGTAGCGATGTGTAGCGATGCGTAGCCTTGCATCTGAAGCGTAGCAATGTGTAGCGATGTGTGGCGATGTGTAGCGATGCGTAGCGATGTGTAGCGATGCGTAGCGATGCGTAGCGATGTGTAGCGATGCGTAGCGATGTGTAGCGATGTGTAGCAATGCGTAGCGACGCGTAGCGACGCGTAGCGATGTGTAGCGATGTGTAGCGATGCGTAGCCTTGTGTAGCGATGCGTAGCCTTGTGTAGCGATGTGTAGTGATGTGTAGCCTTGTGTAGCGATGCGTAGCGACGCGTAGCGATGCGTAGCGACGCGTAGCGACGCGTAGCGACGCGTAGCGACGCGTAGCGACGTGTAGCGATGTGTAGCGATGCATAGCCTTGCATCTGAAGCGTAGCAATGTGTAGCGATGTGTAGCGATGCGTAGCGATGTGTAGCGATGCGTAGCGATGTGTAGCGATGTGTAGCCTTGCATCTGAAGCGTAGCAATGTGTAGCGATGTGTAGCGATGCGTAGCGATGTGTAGCGATGTGTAGCGATGCATCTGAAGCGTAGCAATGTGTAGCGATGTGTAGCGATGCGTAGCCTTGTGTAGCGATGTGTAGCGACGTGTAGCGATGCGTAGCGACGTGTAGCGATGTGTAGCGATGCGTAGCCTTGCATCTGAAGCGTAGCAATGTGTAGCGATGTGTAGCGATGTGTAGCGATGTGTAGCGATGCGTAGCCTTGCAGCTGAAGCGTAGCGATGTGTAGCGATGTGTAGCGATGTGTAGCGATGTGTAGCGATGCGTAGCCTTGCAGCTGAAGCGTAGCGATGTGTAGCGATGTGTAGCGATGTGTAGCGATGTGTAGCGATGCGTAGCGATGTGTAGCGATGCGTAGCCTTGCAGCTGAAGCGTAGCGATGTGTAGCGATGTGTAGCGATGTGTAGCGATGCGTAGCGATGCGTAGCGATGTGTAGTGATGCGTAGCCTTGTGTAGCGATGTGTAGCGATGCGTAGCGATGTGTAGCGATGCGTAGCGATGTGTAGCGATGCGTAGCGATGTGTAGCCTTGCAGCTGAAGCGTAGCAATGCGTAGCGATGTGTAGCGATGCGTAGCGATGTGTAGCGATGTGTAGCCTTGTGTAGCGATGTGTAGCCTTGCAGCTGAAGCGTAGCAATGTGTAGCGACGTGTAGCGACGTGTAGCGATGCGTAGCGATGTGTAGCGATGCGTAGCCTTGTGTAGCGATGTGTAGCGATGCGTAGCGATGTGTAGCGATGCGTAGCGATGCGTAGACTCTGTAACAACCCTTACTACAATCCCAAGAGGACGCGGTCGGTAACTTAAAAGGGACAATACGTTATTTTCTTCAATGTTTAAGATGTAAGTCATGATTAAATGTTTAAAGGAAGATATTAAAAAGATAAAAGATTAATCTTATATAAGATTTTATAAAATCTTCTGATTTGGATCAAACGGAGCTCATTCCGACTGACGTCGTCATGGAGACGGCGCTGAGACGTCCTGATGAGACGGATTAAAGACTGAAAACGCTGTTAGTTCCCCACGGACTGAATCAGTCCCTGAACGCATCGTCTTCATGCTTACGAAGCCTTCTTCCACCCACATCCCTCTCTGCTCCACTTCCTCTTCTCCCTCCGGCTCTTTCTCTCGTTCCCTCTCTCTGTCCCCCCCACCGTCTCTCTTTCTCTCCCTTTGCTCTCCCTCACCCCTCCTCTCTTTCCCCCTCCCCGTGTGGGTGAGTGTTAAAGTAGACCCATACACAGATTTGTCTTCTTTCTGTCTGCTCAGTTCATCTTTTGGTTGAGACGCCTTCACTGTCTGGGTTGCTGCTGGTTTTAGGAGCACTTTTAATATCGTGGTTATACTAATAATAATAATAATAATAATGTCCTAACGCCGCCACTGATCACGGATTGCACTTCATCACCAAGTCTTCAAACTCAGGATAATAAACAAGTCCAGACGGGAGAGAGATGACTGGGACTGAGTTTTAGGACCTTACGTGAACAAGATTTTCAAAAACACTTCTGTTTCTGTTTGTAAACTGTAAGTTACAGAGTCCCTGAACGTTACATCGTCTCATTTACAGGAATCGGTTTCTGAGAGAAAGGAAGGCGGGAACGTCACACACACTCACAACAACAACCCGGAGGTACCGACCACGGGCAAACGTAGGTGCGTGCGTGCGTGCGTGCGTGCATGCGTGCGTGCGTGCATGCGTGCGTGCATGCGTGTGTGCGTGCATGCGTGCATGCGTGTGTGCGTGTGTGCGTGCATGTGTGTGTGTGCTGGGAGCCCTTCCTGTCAGCTTGTTGAAGGATACTGCTGCAGCAGGACCTGCTGGAACCTGTCGGCCGCCAGGAAGATGGGATGGGTCAACATGAAGTCATCCAGCAGGGTTTCTACACACACACACACACACACACACACACAGAGTAAAGGAGAGAGAGAGAGAGAGAAAGTAACACAAAAAGAAAACAGAGTTAGTTTCCCAGAGTGAACCTGAACGCAGCAGCACTGGAACAAGTATTCAGATACTTTACTGCAGTGAGAAGTACTAATACAACACTGTAGAAGTACTCGGTTACAAGTCTGGGGTCAGAAATCCAAAGTCAAAAGTTCATCGGAGACGTCCAAATATCGTTTGATTAAAAAATCAGAAGCCAAAAGGCTTAAACAGAGACACACAGAAAGAGGTCAACAACTGGAACTCTCTTACTTACACACACACACACACACACACACACACACACACACACACACACACTAAATGTAGGCCATGAAGACCCATTTAGCCGTGGTGTTTCTGATCTGCAGAACCAGGACACCAGGAGGCGAGACAGTGAGACGGATTTATTTTAAACAAGAGAAGAAGAGAAGACGCTGGCGACGATGATGATGAAACCTTATTATAACCCTAGTTATAACATTATACCCTTATTATAACATTATACCCTTATTATGACATGATAACCCGTTATTTTCCCTCAGAGCTAAACGGTGTGTTCAGGTCCCGATGACGAGCGGCTGCAGCACAAAGCTGTGGTCACATCTACTAAAATACACCGCTGCGTGTGTGTGCGTGTGTGTGTGTGTGTGTGTGTGTGTGTGTGTTGCATGCTGCAGTGGGCGTGTCCTGCCGTGGTCCGCCTCTCTGCAGGCGGTTACCATAGAGACACCACGTTGCCGACAGAGAGAGGATGAAGAGGGAAATGAGAGAGAAGAAACACTGAAGAGAGGAACCAACGTCATCCATCTGAGAGTGTGTGTGTGTGTGTGTGTGTGACTAGAGGGACGTCCTGAGCCTGATCAGAGTCCTTTAATATCGATTACATCAGCCTGATCTCATGCATTCCTACATATATCTGTATGAAAAGTAAAGCTCTGAAATCTGGATATATTCCACGTATTTATTACAGTATGTCTCCCGTATGTCTCCTGTTACTGTATGTCTCCCGTATGTCTCCTGCTGCTGTATGTCTCCTGTATGTCTCCTGCTGCTGTATGTCTCCTGTATGTCTCCTGTTACTGTATGTCTCCTGTATGTCTCCTGCTGCTGTATGTCTCCTGCTGCTGTATGTCTCCTGTATGTCTCCTGTTACTGTATGTCTCCTGTATGTCTCCTGCTGCTGTATGTCTCCTGCTGCTGTATGTCTCCTGTATGTCTCCTGCTGCTGTATGTCTCCTGTATGTCTCCTGTATGTCTCCTGCTGCTGTATGTCCCCTGTATGCCTCCTGCTGCTGTATGCCTCCTGCTGCTGTATGTCTCCCGTATGTCTCCCGTATGTCTCCTGCCGCTGTATGTCTCCTGTATGCCTCCTGCTGCTGTATGTCTCCTGTATGCCTCCTGCTGCTGTATGTCTCCTGCTGCTGTATGTTTCCTGTATGTCTCCTGCTGCTGTATGTCTCCTGTATGTCTCCTGCATGTCTCCTGCTGCTGTATGTCCCCTGTATGCCTCCTGCTGCTGTATGTCTCTGCTGCTGTATGTCTCCTGCTGCTGTATGTCTCCTTATGTCTCCTGTATGTCTCCTGCTGCTGTATGTCCCCTGTATGCCTCCTGCTGCTGTATGTCTCCTGCTCCTGTATGTCTCCTGTATGTCTCCTGTATGTCTCCTGCTCCTGTATGTCTCCTGCTGCTGTATGTCTCCTGCTGCTGTATGTCTCCTGCTGCTGTATGTCCATGTCCTGGGAGTATTTTAACCCAAACCACCATCTTTTTGTAGTCTTTATAGTCGGTATAGGATATTATTATAATTATAATAATATTAATAATAATAATAATTCTATTATATAATCCTGTTCGTGAGAATGCGTTGCATACAATCACACTCGTAAAAATCTCAGCTGTACCTTTAAATATTAGTATAATATTTAAAGGTACAGCCAAAATGTATGTATGTGAATGTTCACAGCTACTGGACACTGGGCTCATATTAAAGAAGGTGCAGTAGAGACCATGTGAGGACGGATGGACAGAAAGATGCAGAAGGGAGAGAGAGAGAGAAGATGGTGAGAGTGTGGAGAGACAGGACAGAGGGAGAGTGTGAACGTGGGAGGAAGAGGAGAGAAAACAAGCGCGTCCAAATGGGATGGAAAGAACGCCTACAACCTCAGAGAGAGAGAGAGAGAGGGGGAGAGAGAGAGAGAGAGAGAGAGGGAGGGAGAGAGAGAGAGAGGGAGAGAGAGAGAGGGTGGACTACTTTACTAACACTCACACACACTCATATACATATATAACTATTATTCATACACAGCAGACTGCGAATTCAACTCATAATAAAGTTATTTTGTGGGCTGTTTTCTGGATAAATAAGAGGAATAATGGAGGAGAATAAAGAAAGGATGGGGAAAGGGAAGGAAGATGGAAGAAAAGAAAGGATGTAGGGAAGGATGTAGGGAAGGAGGAAGAGAAGGAGGAAGAGAAGGAGGAAGAGAAGGAGGAAGGGAAGGAGGAAGAGAAGGATGTAGGGAAGGAGGAAGGGAAGGAGGAAGAGAAGGATGTAGGGAAGGAGGAAGGGAAGGAGGAAGAGAAGGATGTAGGGAAGGATGTAGGGATGGATGTAGGGATGGATGTAGGGAAGGAGGAAGGGAAGGAGGAAGAGAAGGAGGAAGGGAAGGAGGAAGGGAAGGATGTAGGGAAGGAGGAAGGGAAGGAGGAAGAGAAGGAAAGAAGTGCAGCCCTAGGAAGGAGGGTCCTGTTTCCTTTAAGTCCTCGTCCTATAAGTCGGTTGGTTGTTAGCGACAAATGGAATAAATACATTTTGATGAAAAAGAACAGATTATATAATAAATATAATAAATCAAATCTCTCCCTCCCTCCCTCCCTCCTCCCTCCCTCCCTCCCTCCGTCCTTGCTCCCGCCCACTCCTCTCTTCCTAATGTGTGGTTGAGAGCCCGTTGCTATGTGAACCGGCTCTGAAGGGCCTCTCCACCCAGAACATGCAAGTCCACATGAGACACACAGGGAACCAGGGAGGGAGGAAGAGGAGGAGGAGGAACCCTGCAGGGAGGAGAGGAGGAGGAGGAGGAACCCTGCAGGGAGGAGAGGAAGAGGAGGAAACCTGCAGGGAGGAGAGGAGGAAGAGGAGGAGGAGGAACGCTGCAGGGAGGAGAGGAAGAGGAGGAAACCTGCAGGGAGGAGAGGAGGAGAGCAGGAGGAGGAAACCTGCAGGGAGGAGGAGAGGAAGAGGAGGAGGAGAGGAAGAGGAGGAAACCTGCAGGGAGGAGAGGAGGAGAGCAGGAGGAGGAAACCTGCAGGGAGGAGAGGAAGAGGAGAGGGAAACCAGGAAGACAGGAGAGGAAGAGAAGTAAGGGAAACCTGCAGGGAGGAGAAGAGCGAGTGGGCACACTACTTCGTTTTTGTAAAGAAATCTTCCCACACAGATTCTCTCTCCCCCTCTCTCTCCCTCCCTCCCTCTCCCTCAGTACTGACTGTAAAGGTGCTATAAGAATAAATCTCTCTCCCATCAGGATTATTATTTCCTTTTCTTTCTTTCCTTTGTAAAACGAGACCAGATAGCCGTTTACTTGCAAAGCGTAATGTGCTAAACAATGCCCCCCCCCCCCCCCCGTTGCTAGGAGACGGATTCATGCACAGCCATCATCGTCCCAACCCAAAATGACCCAACAAGTCTAAACATCTGCACAACAACCACAGATCTCCGCTCATTAAACATGTCTAACGGGGGGGGGCAGCATTTGAATGCATCATTTGCATAAAAAAGTTCAAACGGGGGAAGCATGAAGGGACACGTCCCGGTGATTTGTTTCCCTGTTTTTTTTAACTTCAGTGAATGCAACATCTGTCCAGGATGAGGAATCAACGTGTGATAGAATCACGATTTCTTTCCCAGAATGCACCAGGCCGGAGAGGACACGCACGCTGCAGCTGGAAAACTACTGACATCCAAAGGAAGACGTGTTGTTTACGTTCTGCTACAAAACACACCTGAACACACCTGAACACACCTGCCTCGACATGTCTGTCTGTGTGTGTGTGTGTGTGAGAGTGTGTGTGTGTGTGTGTGTGTGTGTGAGAGTGTGTGTGTTACATAAGAATATTTTGCAGATTTGTTCCTCCTTTATGGAAGTGTAAGGAAACTTATTGTCTCTCTCTCTCACACACACACACACACACACACACACACACACACACACACACACACACACTTCTCATTGGTTTCCATTTCCAGACCTTCCCCCACAACACTGTGGAGGAAGGTCTGGCTACACCACAGATGCATTCTGGGATCGGAGGGACCAAAACACTCTGGGTTGTTGGTATTTCTTTAAACCAATCACAATCGTCTGGGCGGCGCTGAGCCCCGGACGCAGCGACGGCTGACATCATACTGTAACATGAGATATTTAAATCAGCTGATACATGACGCTACCTGCTGACATCATACTGTAACATGAGATATTTAAATCAGCTGATACATGACGTTACCTGCTGACATCATACTGTAACATGAGATATCTAAATCAGCTGATACATGACGTTACCTGCTGACATCATACTGTAACGTGAGATATTTAAATCAGCTGATACATGACGTTACCTGCTGACATCACACTGTAACATGAGATATTTAAATCAGCTGATACATGACGTTACCTGCTGACATCATACTGTAACATGAGATATTTAAATCAGCTGATACATGACGCTACCTGCTGACATCATACTGTAACATGAGATATTTAAATCAGCTGATACATGACGTTACCTGCTGACATCATACTGTAACATGAGATATCTAAATCAGCTGATACATGACGTTACCTGCTGACATCATACTGTAACGTGAGATATTTAAATCAGCTGATACATGACGTTACCTGCTGACATCACACTGTAACATGAGATATTTAAATCAGCTGATACATGACGTTACCTGCTGACATCATACTGTAACATGAGATATTTAAATCAGCTGATACATGACGTTACCTGCTGACATCACACTGTAACGTGAGATATTTAAATCAGCTGATACATGACGTTACCTGATGACATCACACTGTAACGTGAGATATTTAAATCAGCTGATACATGACGTTACCTGATGACATCACACTGTAACGTGAGATATTTAAATCAGCTGATTCATGACGTTACCTGCTGACATCATACTGTAACGTGAGATATTTAAATCAGCTGATACATGACGCTACCTGCTGACATCATACTGTAACATGAGATATTTAAATCAGCTGATACATGACGTTACCTGGTGACATCATACTGTAACATGAGATATTTAAATCAGCTGATACATGACGTTACCTGCTGACATCACACTGTAACGTGAGATATTTAAATCAGCTGATACATGACGTTACCTGCTGACATCATACTGTAATGTGAGATATTTAAATCAGCTGATACATGACACTACCTGCTGACATCATACTGTAACGTGAGATATTTAAATCAGCTGATACATGACGTTACCTTCTGACATCACACTGTAACGTGAGATATTTAAATCAGCTGATACATGACGTTACCTGCTGACATCATACTGTAACATGAGATATTTAAATCAGCTGATACATGACGTTACCTGCTGACATCATACTGTAACGTGAGATATTTAAATCAGCTGATACATGACGTTACCTGCTGACATCATACTGTAACATGAGATATTTAAATCAGCTGATACATGACGTTACCTGCTGACATCATACTGTAACGTGAGATATTTAAATCAGCTGATACATGGCGTTACCTGCTGACATCATACTGTAACATGAGATATTTAAATCAGCTGATACATGACGTTACCTGCTGACATCACACTGTAACGTGAGATATTTAAATCAGCTGATACATGACGTTACCTGCTGACATCATACTGTAACATGAGATATCTAAATCAGCTGATACATGACGCTACCTGCTGACATCATACTGTAACATGAGATATTTAAATCAGCTGATACATGGCGTTACCTGCTGACATCATACTGTAACATGAGATATTTAAATCAGCTGATACATGACGTTACCTGCTGACATCACACTGTAACGTGAGATATTTAAATCAGCTGATACATTACGCTACCTGCTGACATCACACTGTAACGTGAGACATCTAAATCAGCTGATACATGACGTTACCTGCTGACATCATACTGTAACATGAGATATTTAAATCAGCTGATACATGACGCTACCTGCTGACATCACACTGTAACGTGAGATATTTAAATCAGCTGATACATGACGTTACCTGCTGACATCATACTGTAACATGAGATATTTAAATCAGCTGATACATGACGTTACATGCTGACATCATACTGTAACATGAGATATTTAAATCAGCTGATACAGGAAGTTACCTGCTGACATCACACTGTAACGTGAGATATTTAAATCAGCTGATACATGACGTTACCTGCTGACATCATACTGTAACATGAGATATTTAAATCAGCTGATACATGACGTTACCTGCTGACATCATACTGTAACATGAGATATCTAAATCAGCTGATACATGACGTTACATGCTGACATCATACTGTAACATGAGATATTTAAATCAGCTGATTCATGATCAGAACGAATGTTGGATGAACTTGTTCAGCAGCCGTTTGAGGGTGTGAACACTTTACTGAAAGGCCACTGAGTACTCAGGTACTAATTATTTTCTAAACGTCTGACTTACACACACACACACACACACCCTCTCTCACTCACGCACACACACACACACACACACACACACCCTCTCTCACTCACGCACACACACACACACCCTCTCTCACTCACGCACACACACAGTCCAATTATTTTCCATTAATTGCATTTTTTCAAGCTTCTTTAAAAACGTGTTGCACAGCCGTGTCCATGTGGTAACATATAATCCCCAAAAGAAGTGTGTGTCAGGTTAAAGGGGTGTGTGTGTGTGTGTGTGTGTGTGTGTGTGTCTGTGTGTGTGAGCAGGTAAAACCAGACAGGTGAGGAACACGCCAAAACCTGAACAACTTCAATCTCACACCCAGAAGGAAACAGTGAATATGAATGACATGGAAGGCCACTGGCCAGAAGTGTTTGTGTGTGTGTGTGTGTGTGTGTATGTGTGTGTGTATGTGTGTGTGTACTCTGTGTTGAATGAGTTTCAGTTAAAGACAATATGAAAAGAAAAAAACAGGAGCGAAGAGGAAAAGCAGCAATGATGTCTGTGTGTGTTTCTCAGAACTCTGCATGTTTATATCTCAACAATGGACAAACACGATCATACTGCATCCTGTGTGACTACAAGGAGACGAAAAGGAGAGGAAAAGGAGAGGAAAAGGAGAGGAAAAGGAGAGGAAAAGGAGAGGAAAAGGAGACGAAAAGGAGAGGAAAAGGAGAGGAAAAGGAGAGGAAAAGGAGAGGAAAAGGAGACGAAAAGGAGAGGAAAAGGAGAGGAAAAGGAGAGGAAAAGGAGACGAAAAGGAGAGGAAAAGGAGACGAAAAGGAGAGGAAAAGGCGACAATGTTTCTACCGATGTTATGTAACCCTGGTCGTCAACAGAGACTCTGATTGGACAGATAGTCTAGCTAGTGGTCTGGATTTACCCTGTTAGACACAGAGACAGAGGACGGGGACGGAGGTTAGAACGCCATCACAGAGACAGAGGACGGGGACAGAGGTTAGACACAGACAGAGGACGGGGACGGAGGTTAGACACAGACAGAGGACGGGGGGGAGGTTAGACACAGAGACAGAGGCTGGGGACGGAGGTTAGACACAGAGACAGAGGACGGGGACGGAGGTTAGACACAGACAGAGGACGGGGGGGAGGTTAGACACAGACAGAGGACGGGGACGGAGGTTAGACACAGAGACAGAGGCTGGGGACGGAGGTTAGACACAGACAGAGGACGGGGACGGAGGTTAGACACAGACAGAGGACGGGGACGGAGGTTAGACACAGACAGAGGACGGGGACGGAGGTTAGACACAGAGATAGAGGACGGGTACGGAGGTTAGACACAGAGACAGAGGACGGGGACGGAGGTTAGACACAGACAGAGGACGGGGACGGAGGTTAGACACAGAGATAGAGGACGGGGACGGAGGTTAGACACAGAGACAGAGGACGGGGACGGAGGTTAGACACAGACAGAGGACGGGGACGGAGGTTAGACACAGACAGAGGACGGGGACGGAGGTTAGACACAGAGACAGAGGACGGGACGGAGGTTAGACACAGAGACAGAGGACGGGGACGGAGGTTAGACACAGACAGAGGACGGGGACGGAGGTTAGACAAAGACAGAGGACGGGGGCGGAGGTTAGACACAGACAGAGGACGGGGACGGAGGTTAGACACAGAGACAGAGGCTGGGGACGGAGGTTAGACACAGACACAGGACGGGGACGGAGGTTAGACACAGAGACAGAGGCTGGGGACGGAGGTTAGACACAGAGACAGAGGACGAGGACGGAGGTTAGACACAGACAGAGGACCGGGACGGAGGTTAGACACAGAGACAGAGGACGGAGGTTAGACACAGAGACAGAGGACGGGGACGGAGGTTAGACACAGAGACAGAGGACGGGGACGGAGGTTAGACACAGAGACAGAGGACGGGGACGGAGGTTAGACACAGAGACAGAGGACGGGACGGAGGTTAGACACAGAGACAGAGGACGGGGACGGAGGTTAGACACAGAGACAGAGGACGGGGACGGAGGTTAGACACAGAGACAGAGGACGGGACGGAGGTTAGACACAGAGACAGAGGACGGGGACGGAGGTTAGACACAGAGACAGAGGACGGGACGGAGGTTAGACACAGAGACAGAGGACGGGGACGGAGGTTAGACACAGAGACAGAGGACGGGGACGGAGGTTAGACACAGAGACAGAGGACGGGGATGGAGGTTAGACACAGACAGAGGACGGGGACGGAGGTTAGAACCTCATTTGACCCAGGACACGAGGGTTAAATATTTTTACTAAAAATCTCAAAATGTCCTCTTATCTACATTAAATATGTCTTCATAACGTCTCGTAGGATTTCAAATAACTGTCACTGTTAAAATGAATCAAAACAGAGTTGTTTATGTGTTTCTGGAGAAAATGCAAATGAAACGTGGACACAAACAAACACAACAACACACACACACACACACACACACACACACACACACACACACACACCCCTCTGCGGGAACACATACGTACACGCATGCATGCACACCCACTTCATCTGTAATAAGCAGGCTGCGTTTCTGAAAGAGGACAGCAGCGGTTATGTAACCACACACACACACACACACACACACACACACACACACAGAGTCACACACACACACACACAGAGTCACACACACACACACACACACACACACACACACACACACACCCTCCCCCTGCAGAAAGCCAGCTTCTCTCTGCTCTGAATGTGAATATTGTCTCAGAGAAAGCGGCGAGGACAACCCGTAACCTGTCAGACCAAATCAGCGGCGTTCACTCACTCCTCCTCCTCCTCCCTCCCTCCCTCCCTCCTCCTCCACCTCCCTCCCTCCTCACTCCTCCTCCCTCCCTCCCTCCCTCCCTCCCTCCTCCTCCTCCCTCCCTCCTCCTCCTCCGGCAGCTGCTCTGTCTTTGCACCCGTAACCACGACGTCAGAGGCTGCAGCCAACAGTTACTCTCACTAACCCATTACCCCATCTCCGGTTGGTCTGAGCCCCAAACCCCCGAGACGTTCAGGGTACTGAAGGAAAACAGATTCTTTTACCTGTCTGTGATTGGCTGTCAAGCAAGACTAACTCACGCAGGACTAACTCACGCAGGACTAACTCTCGCAGGACTAACTCTCATAGGACTAACACGCAGGACTAACTCTCGCAGGACTAACTCTCGCAGGACTAACTCACGCAGAACTAACTCTCACAGGACTAACTCACGCAGGACTAACTCTCGCAGGACTAACTCTCGCAGGACTAACTCTCACAGAACTAACTCTCACAGGACTAACTCTCACAGGACTAACTCTCGCAGGACTAACTCTCGCAGGACTAACTCACACAGGACTAACTCACGCAGGACTAACTCACGCAGGACTAACTCACACAGGACTAACTCACACAGGACTAACTCACACAGGACTAACTCACACAGGACTAACTCACACAGGACTAACTCTGGCAGGACTAACTCTCACAGGACTAACTCACACAGGACTAACTCACGCAGGACTAACTCACGCAGGACTAACTCACGCAGGACTAACTCTGGCAGGACTAACTCTCACAGGACTAACTCTCACAGGACTAACTCTCACAGGACTAACTCACAGGACTAACTCTCACAGGACTAACTCTCACAGGACTAACTCTCACAGGACTAACTCTCACAGGACTAACTCTCACAGGACTAACTCACGCAGGACTAACTCACGCAGGACTAACTCTCGCAGGACTAACTCTCGCAGGACTAACTCACACAGGACTAACTCACGCAGGACTAACTCACGCAGGACTAACTCACACAGGACTAACTCACACAGGACTAACTCTGGCAGGACTAACTCTGGCAGGACTAACTCTGGCAGGACTAACTCACACAGGACTAACTCTGGCAGGACTAACTCTGGCAGGACTAACTCTCACAGGACTAACTCACACAGGACTAACTCACGCAGGACTAACTCACGCAGGACTAACTCACGCAGGACTAACTCTCACAGGACTAACTCTCACAGGACTAACTCTCGCAGCACTAACTCACGCAGCACTAACTCACGCAGGACTAACTCACGCAGGACTAACTCTCGCAGGACTAACTCTCGCAGGAGTTAACACAGAGGCTCACAGAGAACCCCCCCCTCAATCTGATCTGAAAACCTCTTTTGGGGAGGGGGGGCATAAAGTCCTCTATGAAGGAAAAACCCTGCCAGTTCTTTAGAAAACAATCAGAAAGTTTCCCGTCTCACCTGTGCAGATCCCGGGGCGTTTCCCCGCCGCGCTGTCCAGCAGAGCGAGGGTCAGGTTGTCCGGCGTGTCGGGGGGAAGTGGCGCCCCCCCCCCACTCCCTCCGCCGCCGCTCTCCGTGATAAGACTGGCCTCAGAGCTCTGCTCGTCGCTGGACAGAGACGGGCTCCGGATGTCTCCGGAGCTGTTGGCGCTGCCTGGCGCCGGGACGACACCGGGCCCCGTGGCCGAGGGCCAGGAGGGGGGGTCCTCACTGTCAGGGCTGCAGGAGGGAAGGAAGGGGGTCAGTAAAAGTACTAAAAGTAGTGATTATTTACATGGAGTCTGGTGGAGATATGCTGCTCTATACATGCTAAAAGTAGTGATTATTTACATGGAGTCTGGTGGAGATATGCTGCTCTATACACACTAAAAGTAGTGATTATTTACATGGAGTCTGGTGGAGATATGCTGCTCTATACATGCTAAAAGTAGTGATTATTTACATGGAGTCTGGTGGGTTTGGTGACAAATGATTGTGTTCATGTAAGATCTTAAAATAGAAACATCTCAGGATCTTAGTGCCAGTGTCACACTAAGGGGAAAAAAGCGTAACGACATGCAAAAAGCGTGTTTATTTCCCTTAGTGGAAATCCCCACCGATGTTTTTCACGACACTTTTGCTGGAGTTAGCGCTCCCGTCTCTTTAATCCGTTGCGTTTGAAGGATCCGTACTGTTGTTGTTTATTTGAAGCTTTCAGGGTTTTTAACGCTTTGTTTCCAAACTTTTTTCATGTTTGACGCTTTTTTCGAGACATTTTGACATTAGTTAATAAATATGAAAAACTATAAATTATAAATTCATTATTAAAATATAAAAATATTTTAAGCTTTTCAGCGTTTAACGCTTTGTTTCCGACTTATATATACATATATATACACTCACCGGCCACTTTATTAGGTACACCTGTCCAACTGCTCGTTAACACTTAATTTCTAAGCAGCCAATCACATGGCGGCAACTCAGTGCATTTAGGCATGTAGACATGGTCAAGACAATCTCCTGCAGTTCAAACCGAGCATCAGTATGGGGAAGAAAGGTGATTTGAGTGACTTTGAACGTGGCATGATTGTTGGTGCCAGAAGGGCTGGTCTGAGTATTTCAGAAACTGCTAATCTACTGGGATTTTCACGCACAACCATCTCTAGGGTTTACAGAGAATGGTCCGAAAAAGAAAAAACATCCAGTGAGCGGCAGTTCTGTGGGCGGAAATGCCTTGTTGATGCCAGAGGTCAGAGGAGAATGGCCAGACTGGTTCGAGCTGATAGAAGGGCAACAGTGACTCAAATTACCACCCGTTACAACCAAGGTGGGCAGAAGAGCATCTCTGAACGCACAGTACGTCGAACTTTGAGGCAGATGGGCTACAGCAGCAGAAGACCACACCGGGTGCCACTCCTTTCAGCTAAGAACAGGAAACTGAGGCTACAATTTGCACAAGCTCATCGAAATTGGACAATAGAAGATTGGAAAAACGTTGCCTGGTCTGATGAGTCTCGATTTCTGCTGCGACGTTCGGATGGTAGGGTCAGAATTTGGCGTCTACAACATGAAAGCATGGATCCATCCTGCCTTGTATCAACGGTTCAGGCTGGTGGTGGTGGTGTCATGGTGTGGGGAATATTTTCTTGGCACTCTTTGGGCCCCTTGGTACCAATTGACCATCGTTGCAACGCCACAGCCTACCTGAGTATTGTTGCTGACCATGTCCATCCCTTTATGACCACAATGTACCCAACTTCTGATGGCTACTTTCAGCAGGATAATGCGCCATGTCATAAAGCTGGAATCATCTCAGACTGGTTTCTTGAACATGACAATGAGTTCGCTGTACTCAAATGGCCTCCACAGTCACCAGATCTCAATCCAATAGAGCATCTTTGGGATGTGGTGGAACGGGAGATTCGCATCATGGATGTGCAGCCGACAAATCTGCGGCAACTGTGTGATGCCATCATGTCAATATGGACCAAACTCCCTGAGGAATGCTTCCAGCACCTTGTTGAATCTATGCCACGAAGAATTGAGGCAGTTCTGAAGGCAAAAGGGGGTCCAACCCGTTACTAGCATGGGGTACCTAATAAAGTGGCCGGTGAGTGTATATATATATATATATATATATATATATATATATATATTATATATTATAAATTCATTATTAAAATTATAAAAGTATACAGTATTATATTATTACAATTATTTTTCAGAGTTTTTTTGTCTTTTTGTGACGCTTTGAGATTTTGTCAAACACTCTTTGACCTTTTGATTGTTTTGGGGAAGTTAGTTTTCACGTGTGGTACCTGAACACCTCGCGGGCCTGGCCCCCCTCCGGGGACGTCTCCCTGAAGAAAGGGACGACCCGGGACAGACTGGCCCTGCGGCGGGACGCCCCCACCCCCCCGCTGGCCTTGTCCGCCACCCCGCCAACAAACCCCCCGGCCCGGGTCAGCGCCGTGGTCTGCTTCTTCAGGAACTTCTCCAGCGGCTTCATCCCCGCCGGCATGGTGGAGAGACACTGCAACAAGTAACCAGATTACTGCAGCAGAAGTACTCCTACACGATACTCAGTATACTGGAACAGTACTCTCTATAATACTGGAACAATCCTCAGTATACTGGAACAGTACTCTGCATTACACTGGAACAATACTCTGCATTACACTGGAACAATACTCTGCATTACACTGGAACAATACTCTGCATTACACTGGAACAATACTCTATTACACTGGAACAATACTCTGTATTACACTGGAACAATACTCTCTATAATACTGGAACAATACTCAGTATACCTGAACAGTACTCTGCATTACACTGGAACAATACTCTCTATAATACTGGAACAATACTCTGTATAATACTGGAACAATACTCTATTACACTGGAACAATACTCTCTATAATACTGGAACAATACTCTGTATAATACTGGAACAATACTCTCTATTACACTGGAACAATACTCTCTATAATACTGGAACAATACTCTGTATAATACTGGAACAATACTCTATTACACTGGAACAATACTCTCTATAATACTGGAACAGTACTCTCTATTATACTGGCACAATACTCTCTATTACACTGGAACAATACTCTATTATACTGGAACAATACTCTGTATTACACTGGAACAATACTCTGTATTACACTGGAACAATACTCTGTATTACACTGGAACAATACTCTGTATTACACTGGAACAATACTCTGTATTACACTGGAACAATACTCTGCATTACACTGGAACAATACTCTATTATACTGGAACAATACTCTGTATTACACTGGAACAATACTCTGCATTACACTGGAACAATACTCTGCATTACACTGGAACAATACTCTGCATTACACTGGAACAATACTCTGCATTACACTGGAACAATACTCTATTACACTGGAACAATACTCTGTATTACACTGGAACAATACTCTCTATAATACTGGAACAATACTCAGTATACCTGAACAGTACTCTGCATTACACTGGAACAATACTCTCTATAATACTGGAACAATACTCTGTATAATACTGGAACAATACTCTCTATTACACTGGAACAATACTCTCTATAATACTGGAACAATACTCTGTATAATACTGGAACAATACTCTGCATTACACTGGAACAATACCCTCTATAATACTGGAACAATACTCTGTATAATACTGGAACAATACTCTCTATTACACTGGAACAATACTCTCTATAATACTGGAACAATACTCTCTATAATACTGGAACAATACTCTCTATAATACTGGAACAATACTCTACATTACACTGGAATAATACTCTCTATTATACTGGAACTATACTCTGTATTACACTGGAACTATACTCTGTATTACACTGGAACTATACTCTCAATAATACTGGAACAATACTCTGTATTACACTGGAACAATACTCTCTATTACACTAGAACAATACTCTCTATAATACTGGAACAATACTCTCTATTACACTGGAACAATACTCTCTATAATACTGGAACAATACTGGAACAATACTCTGCATTACACTGGAATAATACTCTGTATTACACTGGAACAGTACTCTCTATTATACTGGAACAATACTCTATTACACGGGAACAATACTCTTTATTATACTGGAACAATACTCTCTATAATACTGGAAATATACTCTGCATTACACTAGAACAATACTCTCTATTACACTGGAACTATACTCTGTCTTATACTGGAACAATACGCTCTATAATACTGGAACAATACTCTGTCTTATACTGGAACAATACTCTCTATAATACTGGAACAATACTCTCTATTACACTGGAAATATACTCTGTATTACACTGGAACAATACTCTGTATTACACTGGAACAATACTCTCTATAATACCGGAACAATACTATCTATAATACTGGAACAATACTCTCTATAATACTGGAACAATACTCTCTATAATACTGGAACAATACTCTCTATAATACTGGAACAATACTCTATAATACTGGAACAATACTCTCTATTACACTGGAAATATACTCTGTATTACACTGGAATAATACTCTGCATTACACTGGAATAATACTCTCTATTACACTGGAACAATACTCTCTATTTACTGGAACAATACTCTCTATAATACTGGAACAATACTCTGCATTACACTGGAATAATACTCTATTACACTGGAACAATACTCTGTATTACACTGGAACAGTACTCTCTATTATACTGGAACAATACTCTATTACACGGGAACAATACTCTCTATTATACTGGAACAATACTCTCTATAATACTGGAAATATACTCTGCATTACACTGGAACAATACTCTCTATTACACTGGAACTATACTCTCTATTATACTGGAACAATACTCTCTATTACACTGGAAATATACTCTGTATTACACTGGAACAATACTCTCTATAATACTGGAACAATACTCTCTATAATACTGGAACAATACTCTCTATAATACTGGAACAATAGTCTGCATTACACTGGAACAATACTCTCTATTATACTGGAACAATACTCTCTATTACACTGGAAATATACTCTGTATTACACTGGAACAATACTCTCTATAATACTGGAACAATACTCTCTATAATACTGGAACAATACTCTCTATAATACTGGAACAATAGTCTGCATTACACTGGAACAATACTCTCTATTATACTGGAACAATACTCTCTATTACACTGGAAATATACTCTGTATTACACTGGAACAATACTCTCTATTACACTGGAAATATACTCTGTATTACAGTGGAACAATACTCTCTATTACACTGGAACAATACTCTCTATAATACTGGAACAATACTCTCTATAATACTGGAACAATACTCTCTATTACACTGGAAATATACTCTGTATTACACTGGAACAATACTCTCTATAATACTGGAACAATACTCTCTATAATACTGGAACAATACTCTCTATAATACTGGAACAATACTCTCTATAATACTGGAACAATACTCTCATAATACTGGAACAATACTCTGCATTACACTGGAATAATACTCTCTATTACACTGGAACAATACTCTGCATTACACTGGAAATATACTCTGTATTACACTGGAACAATACTCTCTATTACACTGGAACGATACTATCTATAATACTGGAACAATACTATCTATAATACTGGAACAATACTCTCTATAATACTGGAACAATACTCTCTATAATACTGGAACTATACTCTGTCTTATACTGGAACAATACTCTCTATAATACTGGAACAATACTCTCTATAATACTGGAACAATACTCTCTATTACACTGGAACAATACTCTCTATTGTACTGGAAATATACTCTGTATAATACTGGAACAATACTCTCTATAATACTGGAACAATACTCTAGTAACTAGTAACTAAAGTAACTAAAGTAGAAAGTAGCATGAAAATAAAAGACTACAGTACCTTTAATTTGTCTCCTTAAGTGCAGTACTCGAGTAAATGTACTTCATTACATTCCTCCACTGGAGGTGGAGACTTGAAGGATGGCGCTGGTGCTGCAGAGGCGGGGGCTACATCCCCCCCCGCGGGTCTGGGGGAGCAGGTGTGCGCGCGGGGCTGCTCTCCGGAACAACAGCACCGGCTTTTAACCCATCAGTGTGGACGAAGGTACCGGTACCGGTGTGCTGTAGAGTCTTCCGGGTATCTCCGCTCCGACAGATTTAAATTAACCCCTAACTGCTTAAAACAACCCCCCAAAAAACAAAAAGGATCCCGAGAAAGCCGCTCCTCTCCGGCTACACCGCGTCCTCCTGCCCGGCTACACCGCGTCCTCCTGCCCGGTTACACCGCGTCTTCCCCGGCTACACCGCGTCCTCCTGCCCGGTTACACCGCGTCTTCCCCGGCTACACCGCGTCCTCCTGCCCGGTTACACCGCGTCTTCCCCGGCTACACCGCGTCCTCCTGCCCGCTCTCCTCGTTCTCTGCAGCGGCCGCGTAAACACCAAGCTCTGGGTAAAGATTGGTCCCGTCCGTAGGCGGAAAAAACCGAGGAAATGAACCCCGAACGGAGCTGTCCGTCTCCGCAGATTTCTCCGGTGGGTTCCTGTCCTTCTCCCCGGTAACGTGGACCGACCGGAACACCGTGTGCGGGGCTGTTTCTGCAGACTCCTCCGTGATGTCTCCGTGATAAACGGGCGGATCAAATGATCGACGTTGCTGGATTTTCTCACCCCCCCACCCCGTGCGTGCTCGCGGTTGTTCCTCCTTCACACACCTGGAGGATAAAACCCAACCTGCCCGGCGCGGTGCGTTTGGGTGCTGTAGGTTTTCTCAGCAACGGCGGTGGTTGGTGTTTTTACTGCAGCACGCGCTCTCTGCTAAATTAGTGGAATGAGAAGTGACTCGTAACATTCTCACCCCCCCACCCCCCCCACCTCTGATCTGCTGCAGTTGTGCGCTCCCGACAGCACGGACACGCGCATGCACATTTACTTCCAGTGCTGTAAAATTGATGGAAATGAAAATATCCTTGACGACAGCAGCAGGAATATTCATCAGGACTCATAAACCGACTCTACGAATATTTTTGATCAATATTAAATGAATACATTAATAAAGTTGTGCCTGCAGTTATCTAAATGAATAAATGAGGCAATCATTATAATTAAGTTCTATAATGACTCATTTATGTATTTACATTGAGGATAAATACATAGGCACGCGCTATAATTGGCCAGGCAGCATCCCCCCCCCCCCCCCGACCAATCAGCTGTCCCGACTAGACCGATACGGGTTTTAAAGACCGATACTGATTATTAGTAATGAAACCGATATTTGGGACCGATATGTATTTACATCGAAAATGGAAATATTTGAGTTTTTGGCATTTTTAATCCTTTTATTTTCCACAGGAAAGCTTAGGGGAGAGGTGTGGGGGGGGGGGACTGCAGGTGCGTCCAGTCATTAGCATCTATAGCTGGGCGCGCTCTACCAGGTGAGCTACCCCGGCGGAGTCCTGAAGAAAGATGAACATAAGGGGGGGGCTATGAAAATACATCCTGTATTAAATAAAAATGTAAATACATAAATGAGTCGTTATAGAACTTAATTATAATTATTGCAAAATACATCCTGAATTTAAAACAAAACTTTGACATATTCACAGTCTGTGATTATCATCAACATCCATTCCTTTAATTTTAGTCTCAATAATTCCTAATTTCTGCTTTTCTAACTCAAACATTAGGTAGAATTTCCTATAAATGAGGTTTATTGACCATAAATTCCAAAAATAACTGTAAAACTAAAGTTATTAAGGGCTGAAAACGTCAAAAAAGTTGGAAAAAAGCATCATAAGTGTTTTAAAAAGAGACAAAAACGTGAGAAAAGGTTTTAAAACATTTATAAAAAGCCTCAACAAGTGTTGATTTTCCAATATGAAAGGGCGAAGACGAGCCGAGGGTTCGAGTCCCGGGAGACCGCCGACGTCTCCTCCGAGAAGTCGTTCATGAACTTCTCCTCCAGCGTGGGAGTTTGTTGTTTAAATGACTTTCAATCATTTTGGGAGATTGTGCTGACCTCATTTATCTGTCATTTTAATCATTATACAGTACGTATGCATGAATGTATATATATTTTATGTATATATATTTGTTATTTTAATGTTTTGCATGTTCAAATAAACTACAAACTACTTTCATGCATAATGTTACGGTGGGAATCCTTTTATTTATCCTATGTGGAGAAGAAAAACATTTTAAAATATATCAAAAACATCATGGAAGGCATGTGGTTGCGTGTCTTTGGGCATTTCTTAGGGGGTGCGGGGGAATCCTGGAGCTTTCTTAGGGGGTGCGGGGGAATCCTGGAGCTTTCTTAGGGGGTGCGGGGGAATCCTGGAGCTTTCTTAGGGGGTGCATGGGAATCCTGGAGCTTTCTTAGGGGGTGCGTGGGAATCCTGGAGCTTTCTTAGGGGGTGCGGGGGAATCCTGGAGCTTTCTTAGGGGGTGCGGGGGAATCCTGGAGCTTTGTTAGGGGGTGCGGGGGACTCCTGGAGCTTTCTTAGGGGGTGCATGGGAATCCTAGAGCTTTCTTAGGGGGTGCGGGGGAATCCTGGAGCTTTCTTAGGGGGTGCGGGGGAATCCTGGAGCTTTCTTAGGGGGTGCGGGGGAATCCTGGAGCTTTGTTAGGGGGTGCGGGGGACTCCTGGAGGGGGTGCATGGCGTAGACTACACTGCTGAGTTCACTGTGGTTACATCAATAAAACTGAAGAGAGCGGGGACCTTTGTTAATCTGCGTGTGTTATCTGATCATTGGTTGTTAGTTTCACAACTGCAACAGGACACACACACACACACACACACACACACACACACACACACACACACACACACACACACACACACCCCCTGTATGCATGGCCGACTCCTCAGTCTGCAGCATGTCCAGTAAAGTGACACCACGCGGAGGAGAGGACTCACGTTTCTTCTCTAGAGACGGCGATCGTCATCGGGATATTTATCCACTTTGATGCGATGAAATTGCGGAACTTGCAAAAAGTGAAGTTTGATGATGAAAAAGAGGCTGTGTGTCTTGTCGCGTGATTACATCACTTCATAACGTTCCCATGGCAACAGGGGAAAATGGCCGCTCCTGTGTGAAGCGAACGCAACATCTTCTAACTTTCTGCTGAGATATTTAGAGATAAATACTTTATTCATCCCGAAGGACACTTTAGGCACGCAGTGGCAATACATAACACAACACACACATATACACACACATACACATATATCACACATATACACACACACACACACACACACACACACACACACACACACCTAAGAATAAGACTATTTATCCCTCCCAGAAATGCGATGACCATGCTGAGGGGAGATCTTTTGGTCGACTGTGTGCAGAAGATCATCTTTGTGACTTTTTTTGCAATGAAATGAAGAGATTATGAAATCATGCAAGCCCGGCGTTATTTTGCGTGGAAATTGGCAATTTATGTGAGAAAATTGTGCCATATTTGAAGAAAAAAACATTTCTGGAGGGAGTGGTCCTATCTAGAGGGGTTAAAGGCCGACTCCACCGAAGCTCTCTGGTGTTGTGGCGGAGGTCACGAGTCAGCTCAGATTAGATTATGAATCTAACGTTAGCGGTGCTAAAGTCCGGTTTAACGGCGCGGAGGCCACGTAACGGTGCTGCGGAGGCCACGTAACGGTGCTGCGGCGGACGCCACGCCGGTCGGTAACGGGACCACCGAGAGACGGAGCAGCGGCCGCCGTGCTCTCAGGAACGTCGGTTAGTCAAAGGAGAGAGAACGCTTCGGTTCCCGTCTGGAGAACTCAACTCAACGAGAAAAGACGCTCCTGAAAGCGTGACGGAGATGCGATGGAGCTGCGATGGAGCCGTGACGGAGCCGTGACGGAGCCGTGACGGAGCCGTGACGGAGCCGTGATGGAGCCGTGACGGAGCCGTGACGGAGCTGCGATGGAGCCGTGACGGAGATGCGACGGAGATGCGACGGAGATGCGATGGAAAACAAGACCTCGGAAACAAACGAGCTCTGCTTCAGACTGTCACTGCCCTACAAGACAGAGTGTTACATAATACTGTCTGGCTGTGGCTGTGTGTGTCTGTGTCTGTGTGTGTCTGTGTGTGTGTGTGTGTGTGTGTGTGTCTGTGTGTGTGTGTGTGTGTGTGTGTGTGTGTGTGTCAGCAGGATGACAGAATGGGAGCTCACTTCTGCACACGCTCAGTATCTCTCTCTGCTGGCTTAAGTGACAGACACACACACACACTCAAGTAATGCACACACACAGACACACTTTTGTGTGTGTGTGTCTGTGTGTGTGTGTGTGTGTATGTGTGTGTGTGTATGTGCGTGCGTGTGTGTGTGTGTATGTGTGTAACTGCGTGTGTGTCTGTGTGTGTGTCTGTGTGTGTGTGTGTGAGAGAAACACTGAAGTATGAGTGGCCGAGCAGCTGTTACATCATTG
>CM057251.1:28439461-28475461 GCA_029931835.1 Etheostoma nigrum
CTCTGGGTCTCTCTCTCCTCCCCTCTCTGGGTCTCTCTCTCTCGGTCGTCTCTCTCCCCTCTCTGGGTCTCTCTCTCTCCCCTCTCTGCGGTCTCTCTCTTCCCCCTCTCGGTCTCTCTCTGCTCCCTCTCTCTCGGTCTCTCTCTCTGGGTCTCTCTCTCTGTCGCTCTCTCTCTCTCGTCCCCTCTCTCTGGTCTCTCCTCTCTGTCTCTCTCTCTCCCTCTCTGGGTCTCTCTCTCCCCTCTCTGGGTCTCTCTCTGTCCCCTCTCTCGGTCTCTCTCTCTCGGTCTCTCTCTCTCCCCTCTCTCGGTTTCTCTCTCTCTCGGTCTCTCTCTCCCCCTCTATGGGTCTCTCTCTCCCCTCTCTGGGTCTCTCTCTGTCCCCTCTCTCGGTCTCTCTCTCTCCCCTCTCTCGGTTTCTCTCTCTCTCGGTCTCTCTCTGTCCCCTCTCTCGGTCTCTCTCTCTCGGTCTCTCTCTCCCCCCTCTCTGGGTCTCTCTCTCTCCCCTCCCTCTCTCGGCTCTCTCTCTCTCCTCTCTGGGTCTCTCTCTCCCCTCTCTGGGTCTCTCTCTCTGTCCCTCTCTCTCGGTCTCTCTCTCTCCCCTCTCTCGGTTTCTCTCTCTCTCGGTCTCTCTCTCTCTCTCTCTCTCTCTGGGTCTCTCTCCCCCCTCTCGGTCTCTCTCTCCCCCTTTTAAAGTAAAGTGATATAATGACTAAGAGGGCTAAAGATAATAGAACAGTTATAGTCTGGTCTCTTCAGGAAATGACATCACTGTGATGAGCCTTTAAAACCAGAAAAAGACACTAACGTCATTCTACAATATCACGATATGTCCAAAATCTAAGACCATATCTAGTCTCCTATCGCGATATCGATGTAGTATCAGATATGATCCGCCAGGTGTTTCAGGTGTGCTCGGAGGAGGCCCAGGGAGACCTGACCTGACGCGGACCCGGTACCGGTCGTGGGCTCACCTGTAGTTCTGGGACCAGAGTGTGGCTGAGGCTGGGTGGCGGGGGGAGGGGGAGGGGGCGGGGGGGTCACTCTGTGGCGAAGTGCAGCTCCGGAGGGGGGGCTTGATGGTGACGGGCTGGGAGGTGCGGCGGGGGGGCGAAGGCTTGGGCTGAGCCTGCTGCTGCATCGTGTCGTAGTACGTCACGCCCCCGTAGGTCACCTGGGCCTGACCCTGAGACACAAGTCAAAGCAAAACTTTATTATCCACAACAGGTCACGGGTCTGTCAACAGGTCACGGGTCTGTCAACAGGTCACGGGTCTGTCAACAGGTCACGGGTCTGTCAACAGGTCACGGGTCTGTCAACAGGTCACGGGTCTGTCAACAGGTCACAGGTCTGTCAACAGGTCACGGGTCTGTCAACAGGTCACAGGTCTGTCAACAGGTCTGTCAACAGGTCTCGGGTCTGTCAACAGGTCACGGGTCTGTCAACAGGTCACGGGTCTGTCAACAGGTCACGGGTCTGTCAACAGGTCACGGGTCTGTCAACAGGTCTCGGGTCTGTCAACAGGTCACGGGTCTGTCAACAGGTCACGGGTCTGTCAACAGGTCACGGGTCTGTCAACAGGTCACGGGTCTGTCAACAGGTCACAGGTCTGTCAACAGGTCACAGGTCTGTCAACAGGTCACAGGTCAACAGGTCACAGGTCTGTCAACAAGTCACAGGTCTGTCAACAGGTCACGGGTCTGTCAACAGGTCACGGGTCTGTCAACAGGTCACGGGTCTGTCAACAGGTCACAGGTCTGTCAACAGATCACAGGTCTGTCAACAGATCACAGGTCTGTCAACAGGTCAGGTCTGTCAACAGATCACAGGTCTGTCAACAGATCACAGGTCTGTCAACAGATCACAGGTCTGTCAACAGATCACAGGTCTGTCAACAGATCACAGGTCTGTCAACAGGTCACGGGTCTGTCAACAGATCACAGGTCTGTCAACAGGTCACGGGTCTGTCAACAGGTCACGGGTCTGTCAACAGATCACAGGTCTGTCAACAGGTCACAGGTCTGTCAACAGGTCACAGGTCTGTCAACAGATCACAGGTCTGTCAACAAGTCACAGGTCTGTCAACAGGTCACAGGTCTGTCAACAGGTCACAGGTCTGTCAACAGGTCACAGGTCTGTCAACAGGTCACAGGTCTGTCAACAGGTCACAGGTCTGTCAACAGGTCACAGGTCTGTCAACAGGTCACAAGTCTGTCAACAGGTCACAGGTCTGTCAACAGGTCAGGTCTGTCAACAGATCACAGGTCTGTCAACAGGTCACAGGTCTGTCAACAGGTCACAGGTCTGTCAACAGGTCACAGGTCTGTCAACAGGTCACAGGTCTGTCAACAGGTCACAGGTCTGTCAACAGGTCACAGGTCTGTCAACAAGTCACAGGTCTGTCAACAGGTCACAGGTTTGTCAACAGGTCACAGGTCTGTCAACAAGTCACAGGTCTGTCAACAGGTCACAGGTCTGTCAACAGGTCACAGGTCTGTCAACAGGTCACAGGTCTGTCAACAGATCACAGGTCTGTCAACAGGTCACAGGTCTGTCAACAGGTCAGGTCTGTCAACAGGTCAGGTCTGTCAACAGGTCAGGTCTGTCAACAGGTCACAGGTCTGTCAACAGGTCACGGGTCTGTCAACAGGTCACGGGTCTGTCAACAGGTCACGGGTCTGTCAACAGGTCACAGCGATTCAAAGCTTAAATGTAGAAAACATGAAGCAGAATGACTCCACAGAACATTAATACCCATATATCTGTTATGGAGGGTCAGTAGAAGAGTGTTAGGAGATAGGATCACTATCCACGATCTGAAGAGTTCGCACAGTTATGATTCATCAGTAGGGCTGTAACCTCCCAGTGGACTGGTCCATTTATTGGTCGATACGTTCTGATTGGTTGATTTTTTGCTGTGTTATTCCATCAGGTGGAAGCATGGACCGTTACGGTCTATGGGTGAAAAGCACTAACTGCTAATGGGGGTGTTTGCAGAGCACCCCTGTTTCACAGGTAACAGTCTGTCTTCAGAACACCCCCCTGTTTTCACCTTTTTTGGATTAGCCCGACCCACCGGAGACAGACTGAAGAAAGAACTAGAAAGCCTTCGTCTGATGGTTAGCTGAATATTTATGTAACTGTGAGTGTTTAGTTTCCAGTCAGTCCTCCTCTACCATGTCCAAGACATCGGCAGTGTGGCAGCATTTTACAAACATAGATCACGGAAAAAAGTCAAATGCAAAGTTAGCAAGCAACAGTTAGCATATCGCAGCTGGACTACAAACATGGCGTATACACCTGAAAACAGTAAGCTAACCTGTCTGCGTTAGGTTGCCCTGTCTGTTTGGAGTAGGCTGTATGAACATATCAGAGTCGGCATATTTCATAGTCTAATAATCGTTTTATAACTACCGGCACACCCACCCGCAATGATGGTAGCGTTCCCCGGACCCCCCCAGACCCCCTAGACTCCCTAGACCCCCCCAGACCCCGCTGGATGTTAAGCCTCTATCATCCAAACGCTAAAATAATATCCCGGAAGGAATTGTGACTTTATGTCTCAGGATATGAGGCTGATGCAGCGCTGTCAGAGCCGACAGACGAGTCATTTCAGAGCAAAATAATTAGGTCCAAAACGATGTAATATACTGCAAATACACGAGGACAAGTACTGCAGGACAGTAAAGTTAATTAATCCAATAAAATTAACGTTTTTTCCGCCCCCCCAGTCGATTTTTAGTCGACATTTTCACGACTTTAGTCGACCAAGATTTTCTCTGGTTGATTACAGCCCTATTCATTATTATATAACATATTATTATTATTATTATTATATATTGTTATAATAAAGGGATGAAAACCTCTTCACCCCCCCCCGGCTATTGCCAAGGCCACAGGGTCAAAACTAATGATTCTTTAAAAATGTAACAACAACAACTTATGTCATCAGTAATTTCCTGTTAAATGGAGAAAAAAAAAACAACCACTGGATGGGAGAAGGGTATTTTCCTATACCCCTGAATGCACCACAGGGCTGTGTTTCAGTGGGCGGCAGCTACAGCCGGTCCAGAGACACACGGACACACGTCTACAGCGGCGGGCTGTCCGCAGCATTTTAACGCCATCTACTCCAGATGCTAGCTAACGCTAGGCTAACGTTACCTGCTGCCAGGTGTTCAAAGCGTTACGATGCGATGATGTTGCCTCTAGCGCGTGTTTCTTAGCATCAGAGAGCGGAGCCAACGCTCGTTAAGGTTTTAGCATTCACATCGAACTAACACCGTTTCACCAAAGATGTTTTACTGTGAGGAAGACGACATTTTCCTCGTACAAAACGGCGATTTTTGCCGAAAAATGACTAGTTAGCAGGTGCGTATGGAGAGAAGCTGACCTCTCAGCGACCTTTAGAGACATGTACACTACCGGTCCAAAGTTTGGGGTCACATAGAAATTCCCATTGACACTCCATTGTAGACAGAATGCCAGCTGAGATCAGTTGCATTGTTTTTTTAACCAGGGCAGTAATCAGATTACATTATGTGCTTACATAATAGTAAAATGGTTCTCCAATGTTTTTCTAGTGTTTTATTTTTAAATGATAGATTAGTACACAGAATGTGCCTTTGGAACATTGGATGAATGGTTGCTGGTAATGGGCAATGTAGATATTGCATTAAAGATCAGCCCCCCCACCCAAATTAGCAGGTATTCTGTCTATAATGGAGTGGTATGGAAATGTAGAAGTGACCCCAAACTTTGGACCGGTAGTGTATATGCAGAGGGATGCTCCAGGGGTCGGGTGAATGTCGGGTTTTTTGACGGGGTTGGGTTTCTGCCAAATGTTACAATTTCCCCCCTGAGCCCTACACTTGCACGGCGCCGTTGGTTACGGGACGGTGTTTACGTCGGTGGAGCGTTCAGCGCTGTGAGAAAGTGAAAATGGAAGTCGTGAGCGGTAACAGTGACGTTCGGCAGGACTTTCAGTCAAAGGAGGAGATTCAAGTCCAGCTACGTGTTCAATCTGCAACGCCGATTTGTCCCGTGGCGACGAGGACCCTGAACGCTACACAACATCGCCGTGGTTACAACATCTGGTATGGAAACATCCGAAAGAATACGAGTTGTGCGTGCGTGAAGGGATCTCCAGACAGCAGCAACCTGCAGCAGCTTCAGGGACGGTTAGGAAGGACAGGTACAGCACGGCACGGCACAGCACAGGACGCCGGGGACGTCGTTAAGGTGGTTACCATGGTAACGGACTGAGGGTGGTATCGTCGGGTGCATCCCTAACATGATAAGGTGCAGTCGCCGAGAGGCTTTGGGCAGCATGTATAAAATTAATCTGAGCATCGAAACTGGCAAAAAAAGACTTTGAGGGTTTCTTCTGATCCTTCTCCAGTTCTAGTGTGTGTGTGTGTGTGTGTGTGTGTGTGTGTGCGTGCGTGTGCGTGTGTGTTATTGGGTTTAAGTCCCTGGAGTGACATTATTCCCAGAGCAGAGCGTCTAACCTGCGGCGTGGGGTACATGGTGGGGTAAGGGAAGGTCATGACGCCCGGCGGGGGGTAGAACGGCGGCGGCAGCAGCTGCTGCGGTTGCCCCGGCGGCAGCGTGACAGGCGGGCCGCCGTAGAGCGGGGGGTTAGCGATGGGGCCGCCTGATTGGTGGGGATGGAGACCTAAAGAGGAGGAAGAGAAAAGGTCAGTGAGAAGAAATAATAATAATGTAAATTGTGCAATAAGTTAAAGGGGTTATGGAACATGTCGTTGTGTAAATGTGTCACCAGTGCAACATGCTGGTGTATATGTGTGTATATGTGTGTATATATGTGTGTGTATATGTGTGTATATATGTGTGTATATATGTGTGTGTATATGTGTGTGTATATGTGTGTATATATGTGTGTGTATATGTGTGTGTATATGTGTGTACAGGCTTATGGTGGCGTCATGGTAGGTGTGCAGCGTTGGCGTTGTGCCGGGGCTGTGCTACACTTACTGTGGAGAACGCAGCCGACGGGGTTGTTCAACTAAGAACTGAAAGAAAGCGTCAACGTGCTTTCTAGGCCTGCAGGCTGACACCTATACAACCACAGTCTCCATTCATTGTTAAATAACTTGGATTTTGTTTTTAATGTTTATGACTTTATGAGTCCACCAGTGGTAGAGCGGTTGCCTGCCAATCGGAAGGTTGGTGGTTCAATCCCTGGCCCTGCAGTCCCATGTGGAAGTGTCCTTGGGCAAGACACTGAACCCCGAGTTGCTCCCCGATGTCATCGGAGTGTGAGTGTGGATCTGATGAGCAGGTGTGTAGATGTGTGTGTGTGTAGATGTGTGTGTGTGTGTGTGTGTGATGAGCAGGTGTGTAGATGTGTGTGTGTGTGTGTGTAGATGAGTGTGTGTGTGTGTAGATATGAGTGTGTGTGTGTGTGTGTAGATATGAGTGTGTGTGTGTGTGTAGATATGAGTGTGTGTGTGTGTGTGTGTGTGTGTGTAGATGAGTGTGTGTGTGTGTAGATATGAGTGTGTGTGTGTGTGTAGATATGAGTGTGTGTGTGTGTGTGTGTGTGTGTGTAGATGAGTGTGTGTGTGTGTAGATATGAGTGTGTGTGTGTGTGTAGATATGAGTGTGTGTGTGTGTGTGTGTAGATATGAGTGTGTGTGTGTGTGTGTGTGTGTGTGTGTAGATGAGTGTGTGTGTGTGTGTGTGTAGATATGAGTGTGTGTGTGTGATGGTTCCTGTACTATGGTGAAAGCGCGTTGAGTAGTTAAGAATTTATAAACAGCCCATTCACTTGGTGGGGCGGCTGTGGCTCAGTGGTAGAGCGGTTGCCTGCCAATTGGAAGGTTGGTGGTTCAATCCCTGGCCCTGCAGTCGAATGCCCTGCCCATGTCGAAGTGTCCTTGGGCAAGACACTTGCCCATGCATGTGTGTGAGTGTGTATCTGATGAGCAGATGGCACCTTGTACGGCAGCCTCGGCCACAGTGTATGAATGTGTGTGAATGGTGAATGTTTCCTGTACTATGTAAAAGCGCTTTGAGTAGTCGTTAAGACTAGAAAAGATATATAAATACACACATTTACATTTACTTGGTGTGGATAGAACCGGTGTGGATAGATAGAACCGGTGTGGATAGCGCTCTAGATGCTAACATACCATCCGTATATTTATTGCTAAGTATCAGTTTGTTCTGTTTTGGTGAAAGACATCGTGATTGATGTTTCCCCGGAACCGTGCAGCCCGGCGCTTCCTGTATCTGAAGTGTATGAGAACGTGTGTTGAGACGCTTATCTTCTGTATGTTGCGTTGCCATGGTGATGCTGGGAACCCTTCGAGGACATTAAAGTGTATTTGATCTCATCGTACATCTTTAGAAAGCAAACCGCACTCACCGGGGTGGGGCATGTGCATCTCTGGCTGGACCAGCATGCCTTGCGGCGGGATGGGGGCGGGGCCTTCCCCGTGGGCATAGATTGGTCCCTGGTACGACACTGAGACAGAGACACACGGGGTTACACACTAACTCAGGTAGTACTACTGCTGTACTACTGTACTACTGTACTTCATCTGGAGTCACTTCTGACGTCCAGTTCATCCTAAAGCTGCACAATATATCGCCATGGCAACACACACCGCAATACACACATCGCAACAGACACAGGACTGTGTTAGTTGAAAGGAAATATCAGTAAAATACCGCTAGTTAAAATCCAACTTCTTTTTTAAGTAGTTCTGTTTATTCAATCTTCATCAATTTGTTCAGTAAAAAGTTAGAAATGATTTCTGTTTCAATTCAACAACCGATCTGAACCAAGCGACCGCAAACCTACGTAGTAACGTTCACTCAGCGTTGCGTTTTGGTGTTCAACTGTGTGTAAAATGAGCGGTACCGTCTACTTGCTGGATGGGTTCAGGTAACCTCCCTACGGTACCGTCTATTTGCTGGATGGTTTCAGGTAACCTCCTATGGTATGTCTACTTGCTGGATGGGTTCAGGTAACCTCCCTACGGTACCGTCTATTTGCTGGATGGTTTCAGGTAACCTCCTATGGTATGTCTACTTGCTGGAATGTTTCAGGTAACCTCCCTACGGTACCGTCTATTTGCTGGATGGGTTCAGGTACCCTCCCTACGGTAACGTCTACTTGCTGGATGGGTTCAGGTAACCTCCCTATGGTACCGTCTATTTACTGGATGGGTTCAGGTAACATCCCTATGGTACCGTCTATTTACTGGATGGGTTCAGGTAACCTCCCTATGGTACCGTCTACTTGCTGGATGGGGTCAGGTAACCTCCCTACGGTACAGTCTATTTGCTGGATGGGTTCAGGTAACCTCCTACGGTACCGTCTATTTGCTGGATGGGTTCAGGTAACTTCTCTACGGTACCGTCTACTTGCTGGATGGGTTCAGGTAACCATCCAGCTAGCCCTAACCGTGATGTTGTCATTTTTTTTTGTTTTATAAAATTGGTATCTAAAGATAAGTATTGTTTAGGAACTTGTATCAAAGCCCCAGTGTTGGTATCTGTAGAAGTATCAAACATTATATTAACGATACCCTTATATTCCCTAATAGTCTTAGCTTTTAAAATGTGCTCCTGTCTGATTTCTGCACACGTTAAGACAACACATTCTCCAAAATATCAGCAGAGACAAGATTTCCTAAGTGAATGAAGCTAAAAGCATGTTTCTATTCCTGGTCACCAAGCCATTTATGTAACAGTGATGCTGGAACTCTTCCGCCCTCTGCTGGCCATGAGGAGGAAGTACGACTGACTGAAAGGATCGAGTCTAATCCGACCCATTTTCAAAACGTTTCTGTATCAGAAAATTGGGGTTTCTTTCTACCAAACACCGTGGATGGTTCACTACGACGCTCTTCACAAGTTAAATAACGATCAGTTCACTACTTGATAAAAAGAACGTTGAAAAATGTAGGAAAACTTCAAATAAAGTGACAAAAGTGTTAAACATTTTGACCCCAAAAAAACAAACTTGCAACATGGTCGACGGGGTATTTAATAGAGCCGACCGATTCATCGGTGGGCCGATGCTATATCAGCATATAGTGGCTGATTATAAATAAATAAATTCATTTATAATGACAAATGATTCTGCTAAATAAAAATAAAAAAAAATAAAAACTGTCAACCATGTTATAACTAATGGCGTTGCATAGTCTGTCCACCAGAGGACGCTCTACAACGTCCCTGTTAGTGATGGCGGTGCATAGTCTGTCCACCAGAGGACGCTCTACAACGTCCCTGTTAGTGATGGCGTTGCATAGTCTGTCCACCAGAGGACGCTCTACAACGTCCCTGTTAGTGATGGCGTTGCATAGTCTGTCCACCAGAGGACGCTCTACAACGTCCCTGTTAGTGATGGCGTTGCATAGTCTGTCCACCAGAGGACGCTCTACAACGTCCCTGTTAGTGATGGCGTTGCATAGTCTGTCCACCAGAGGACGCTCTACAACGTCCCTGTTAGTGATGGCGTTGCATAGTCTGTCCACCAGAGGACGCTCTACAACGTCCCTGTTAGTGATGGCGTGGCATAGTCTGTCCACCAGAGGACGCTCTACAACGTCCCTGTTAGTGATGGCGTGGCATAGTCTGTCCACCAGAGGACGCTCTACAACGTCCCTGTTAGTGATGGCGTTGCATAGTCTGTCCACCAGAGGACGCTCTACAACGTCCCTGTTAGTGATGGCGTTGCATAGTCTGTCCACCAGAGGACGCTCTACAACGTCCCTGTTAGTGATGGCGTTGCATAGTCTGTCCACCAGAGGACGCTCTACAACGTCCCTGTTAGTGATGGCGTTGCATATTCTGTCCACCAGAGGACGCTCTACAACGTCCCTGTTAGTGATGGTGTTGCATAGTCTGTCCACCAGAGGACGCTCTACAACGTCCCTGTTAGTGTTGGTGTTGCATAGTCTGTCTACCAGAGGACGCTCTACAGCGTCCCTGTTAGTGATGGCGTTGCATAGTCTGTCCACCAGAGGACGCTCTACAGCGTCCCTGTTAGTGATGGCGTTGCATAGTCTGTCCACCAGAGGACGCTCTACAACGTCCCTGTTAGTGTTGGTGTTGCATAGTCTGTCTACCAGAGGACGCTCTACAACGTCCCTGTTAGTGTTGGTGTTGCATAGTCTGTCTACCAGAGGACGCTCTACAATGTCCCCGTTGGCAACACTGATTATTTTTTGTTAGAGTTTTTGTTTAAAAGGACTTTAAGTTTCATATCTTAAGTTTGTATTTTTCTACATTTTATTTATCAGAACTTTAATATATTTTGATGTTCTGTTGTGACAATAAGACAAATTATTATCATATTATTTTAGTGAGAACTCATAAATAACTACAAATAACTCATGTTAGGAAATCTGCTGTAGTTTTTTAACTCGTTTCTGGATTTTTAAAAAAAAAATATATCGGCCGATATATCAGATTTTTAAATAACCGAACATCCTTCATCGGTCGGGCTCTAACTACATAACACTTTAAAAGTCACTTTAAATATTTATAAGTTACTTTTCGTACTACACGTGCATCACTTTGCAGTTCCGGGTAGATTTGATCCACCGCACAAAGAAAATGCGTCACATTTACAGCCGGTTGCTGCGGTTACTTCCTCACGAGCAGTGAAGGGTTACTGTGCTCACTCTACCAGAGGCAACATTACATCACTTCCTGCTAACTGTACAGAGAACAACGAGGGCGAAGCAGCACCGCCGATTTGTTTTAGCCGCGGTCAATATTCGACGGGAACTTCCCCCATTTGATCGGTAAACTCAAACCTCACAGGTCACACGACCGGCACCATTTATTTCCATGTAATTATTATTATAATCATCATTATTATTATTATTATAATTATTATTATTATAATTATTATTCCGGTGTTATGTGGTCTTACTGGGTTCGTAGTAGTGTCCCTCCATCACCCCCAGGTGCATGGGCGGCGCCGGCTCGGGGACGGCTCTCTGCCGTTGGGACGAGTAGCGCTTGGCTCGGTTGGAGCCGACGCCCATCTCCTCCATGCCGGAGAACGGAGGCGGGCCGCCGGGGATGTGCATGGTGTTGGGCAGGCCTGAGGACAGAGAGACAAAGGTTCCACATTAAAAGGTTGGGGGGGGGGGGGGTATTAACGACCCACCGGCTCGGTCCGGCGTCATCACTTGAAATTTAATATTTTTAATTTTATTATACTTTATTAATCCCACAAGGGGAAACTACACTTTCCACTCTGTTGTTATTACACACAGGCCTGAACTACACACACACGCTCAGGTCCTATACATGCACTAATGGAGAGATGTGGGGGGGGGGTCAGTGCCTTGCTCAAGAGCACCTTGGCAGTCCCCAGGAGGTGAACTGGCCCCTCTCCAGCTACCAGTCCACCACCATACTAGTGCTGATGGCCAATCAAGACCTGAGTTGGCCCCGGATACTCTGGTCTGCTTTTATTTCTTCTTCTTTGTTCTAGCCTTTTGAATTTTTAAAGTCTTTTATTGATTTTTTTTTTTTTGTGCATTTTTGTGATTTTCTATGAATTTCTTTCCAAACTTTAGCAGTTTTTTGTATCGGGTCCATTACAAATCGACTTTGGGCAAGGAGATTTTTTTCCATTAAGTGGAAGTGTTTTAGAGAAATGTCCTGTTTCTAAAATGATGACATTTTTCTTTAATTTAACATTTTCCTCATGATACTTGCAGACTTTTACTGAAGTTACATTTTCACTGCAAGACTTTACTTTAACGGAGTATCTTCAAAGTGTGGTATAAGTACTTTTACTGTAGTAAAAGGATCTGAATACTTCTTCCACCGCTGTGCAATATTTAACTCGTGTTGTCCTCAGGTCAAATTTGAAATTGGTCAAAATTTCTGTATAAAAAAATTTGGGTTTCTCTCCCCCAAATAAAAATAACTGATAGCTGTAATTAGGCATCAACATACGTCGCTCTGATCTTATTAGATAAAGTAATTCATAATTTCTGTTTTTTTTTAACTCAGAATGTGGCATAATTTAACATAAATGAGGTTTATTGAACATTAATTACAAACATAAGTGTAAAACTAGCGGTGATAAGTTGGGATGAAGTTGGCCGAAGGAGGTCTGAACGATTCTGGAAAAATACGAATCACGATGTTTTAGCTTAGAATTGAAATCCCGATTCTCTGCCACGATGTTTTTCTCACGCAGTTTATTACACATGAACCATGACAAAACAAACACAGATGTGTGTGTTTTTGGCCACTAGAGCACATTGCTCAATAACTAATTTCTGCTTTTCTAACTCAAACATTAGGGATAATTTTCTATAAATGAGGTTTATTGACCATAAATTAAAAAAAATAACTAAAAATAAAGCTAATAAGTTAGTGTTGAAAACGTCAAAAAGGGACAACAATGTTGATAAAAGGGACAAAAATGTAAGAAAGAGTTAAAAACATTGATAAAAAGCATCAAAAGTGTTGATTTTGACGGGAAGACAACACGAGGGTTAAATAACTGATTTTTTTTTTATGACTTCAAATCTCGTTTAATTTTCCGAGCCGACTGTAAAACAGGTTTTAAAGAGCTGCTCTGTCTTCGTTGAAGCCTCTGTTTCAGGCGTGTAATGATGAGACTAAAATTAAAGGAATGGATGTTGATGATAATCACAGACTGGAATATGTCAACTTTTACTCAATACTATTTCAAAAACACTTCAATTTGTTTTACAATGCTATAAAATTGAATAAGACGCCCCAAAATTAATGAAAGTAGAGATTTGTACTTGGCAAAGAGCGTTGGGTGGAATCAATCATGTTATTTTGGGGAATTAAAAAGAACATTGATATAGGACAACATGAGGACAACATGGGGACAACATAAGGGCAACATGGGGACAACATGAGGACAACATGAGGGCAACATGAGGGCAACATGTGGACAACATGGGGACAACATGAGGGCAACATGAGGGCAACATGAGGGCAACATGGGGACAACATGGGGACAACATGGGGACAACATGGGGACAACATGAGGGCAACATGAGGGCAACATGGGGACAACATGGGGACAACATGAGGGCAACATGAGGGCAACATGGGGACAACATGGGGACAACATGGGGACAACATGAGGACAACATGGGGACTACATGAGGACTACATGAGGACTACATGGGGACTACATGGGGACTACATGGGGACTACATGGGGACAACAAGAAGACAACACGGGGACAACACAGGGACAACATGAGGGTTAAAAATGAAATCGTGAACAGGGTGAATTGAGATCACGCTTTTATAACGATTAATCGTGCAGGACCACTTAGAATATATATACTTTATGCAAAACAGACCCGGGAAGACCAGACCAGGGTTAGGGTTCGAGCGTCGCTGTGGGCTGTGACCGGCGACAGTGACGGACAGACAAAGGAAGATCTCAGCGGGAGTTGAACTCACCTCTCATCTCCGACCAGGACGTCGGGCTCTGGCTCCAGCTCTGTCCCGCCAGACTGATTCGAGCCAAGTCCTTTTCCAGCGCCACCAGCCCCCCTGTGCCTGCCGTCTGGCTCGGCCCGTCGTCCGCCCCCGCCCAGCTCTTCCCTCCCCCGCTGCCGGGAGAGGCGGCGGCGTTCCCCCCGCCACCGGTCACGGCTGCGGTTGACTCCTCCACCGACGGCTGTTTGCTGCCCAGGTCGGCGGGCCGAGAGCGAGTCCTGCGAGCCAGCGAGTAGGATTTACGCTCCATCGCCGGCCGCTCGGTGGGAGGAGAGGCTTCCCGATTGGCCGAGGGCGACTGCAAGGTGGAGTCAGATGCGGAATGAGCCAATCCGGACGCAGATCTGTCGGCGCCGCCGCGTTGTTCCTGCTGCTGTCGTCTCTGCGGCGATTGGGCCGTCGTTACAACACTTAGGTCCTGTTCCCGAACACCTCCGTGGCTGAATGTAATATCCTCAATGACCAGGGAGGGGCCCCGGCCCCCGGCCCTGCTGCCCACGCCCCTGTCTCCCGCGGGGTCGGACTGAGCTTTGGGGCCCTGTCGTTCCCTGGGGTGCATCTGGGGTGCGTTTGATTCGTTGTTCCTGTATTGGGACTGAGGCGTGTGGTGCATTTGGTTCTGGTGGGAGGGTCGGCTGCGGGAGGGAGGCGGCCGGGAGGGAGTGCCGCTACGCTGAGAGGAGAGAGGGAGGGACGAGGGGGGTCCGGAGGGGGGTGGGTTGGAAGAAGGCGGAGCGCCTCCTCGGTTCGGAGCGCCGCTCTGCTGCCAGGATCGGACCGGCCGCTCTCCACCTCCGTCTCTCCACCGCTTGTCTCTGCTGGGAGACGCACTCTGTCTGCAGGGAGACACAGACGATCAGACCAAAAACATCAACTCACGCAGGAGAAAGACTTTAAAGACATCTTGGACCTGATGTAAAACCTTCCCTTTCATTTCCTCAAAACACACAGTAAGATCACATGACATCTGACGTGGTCATAGTCAGGGTTGTCATGACGACACATTGGTCACAAGGTCTGTTTACAGGTAAGATGTCGTATATCTCACAGGCACATTTTTAAATCATAATTGGATTTCATAACATTTGCAACATAATGTTTTATTTTATTATATCAAATGTAATAATTGTCCTGACATGTTCGGTCCAAGCAGCCGTACTTTAACACCACAAACAGACGAGCCTTTCATCCAAACGACGGCTCATATTATCGTATTTGCAGCGGCGAGCGGTATCGTTACGTAGCTTTCGATCCTCCCAGTTAGCGAAGTAATCTAGTTCTCAACGTCAACATCCACATCCCATAATCTGTGTCTGTGGGTAGTATAAAGACGTCTCCCTTAGAAACCACATCGACGGTCTCAGTATACAGCAGACTGACAGGAAATAGCCCATGTGCCTTTATTATTACTATTAATTTATTTATTATTACATCAGTGCATAATTTTTCATTCTGGCAATTTTCATAGTGCCATTTAATAATTCATGTGTGATTATTGTAGAATACAATTTGTTATATATATATATATAATCCGTCTCTGGACACCTATCTGTCTCTGGGACACCTATCCGTCTCCGGGACACCTATCCGTCTCCGGGACACTTATCCGTCTCCGGGACACTTATCCGTCTCCGGGACACTTATCCGTCTCCAGGACACTTATCCGTCTCTGGGACTGGGACACTTATCCGTCTCCGGGACACCTATCCGTCTCTGGGACACTTATCTGTCTCTGGGACACTTATCCGTCTCTCCGACACTTATCCGTCTCCCGGACACCTATCCGTCTCCGGGACACCTATCCGTCTCCGGGACACCTATCCGTCTCCGGGACACTTATCCGTCTCTGCTCTTATCTTTGCTGTTGACCACAATTTCCCCACTGTGGGACAAATAAAGGTTTATCATCTTGTCTCTTTCCTTCTCGTTAGCTGTTTGGAGCTAAGCTAAAGTCCTGTCCTGCGTAACGTTACTCCTGTTGAAGACCCCCCCCCCCCCTCACCTCGGCCTGCGCTGCCGGTAGTTTCGGTCCCCGGAGCCGCCGCCGTTTCTGATGTCGTAACCGTAGATGGCGATGAGCTCCTCGCGGCTCTTGGGCGCCTGCTCCTCCTCCCTGAACCGGTCGTGCTCCCAGCGGCCCTCGTCCTTCCACAACTTCCTGTTTCGACCTTTCGGTCTGAGAGATTGGGGGGGGGGCATAGGTTTCAGTGCACGGAAAAATACTTACAAGACATTTTGGGCTGTAAAGAGGGATCCATAAGTATGAATGAATATGCATCTGTGGTATTATAAATCACTTTTATTCTACATTAACCCTCAAAGGACAAAACAAAATGCACCGTATTCATATTTTATTCACTTTTGTGAACCTAAGACTTTTGTAAATTAATTTCAAGCACCAAAACAAATGATTGTAGCTTGGTTTTCAAAAGAGATTTCTGAAATTTCAAAAAGCCAATTTCAACTTCTCAGCTTTAGGGTCAAATTATGTCTCAACATGTTGCTCTGGGACATATTTGGACGTCACTTCCCAGAAAAGCCGAGTTAGGTCTGAACACTTTGACATGAAACACGTGGGGATTGGTTGTAGACACATACCCTAAAAAGGTGAATGTAAGAAGATAAAGGGTTAAAGTGCATCACGTAGTTTTAAAAGGGCCGTGCTTTAACCTGGAATCATTCTTACTGCAGATACAGCTCACTGGCTCATAGAAAGCATTACATAACAGGGCTGCCCGATATGAGGCAAATATCTCATTGCGATTATTTTGACTGATATTGCGATATGATTCACAATATTGGAGGGAAAGATCATTTTAGTATCATTACTGACATTTTCATTGAAAAATACCAAAAAAAAAGAAATACTATAAATACTAATTTTTGTGAGGATCTGCACCAAACGAAGATGTTTTCCTGTAGCCTGTAGGACAGGATGTGTAGGCCGGGACGTCTCTGAACTACTTCATTCAGTAGTGAATGATTTGGATATGGCACCAGTCCGATAAAATTGCAATTAATTAAGCAGACCTAAATAATAACAACAATAATAATGGATGAAACCACACCTCTCCTCCTCCTGAGCGTGTCCCCGGACATCGTGCTCGAAGAACAGACCCTTCCTCGGGATGTAGGCCGGGTTCTTCCGGTCCTCGTCGTCGTCGAGCTTCTGACCCGGTTTCCCCCCGCCTTGGTCTCGGGGTCGTCTGTGGACTCCTGCGAGACGGGAGCGAGAGCTTCAGCTACACCGGACTACAGGTGTGCAGACGAGCGTTTGGTACACAGGATCGCAGCATCGATTCACTTTACAGGGACCAACTTACCAAGAGACATTGATGAGATGGTCCGAACTATTATGTGTAATAATACTGATTAAAGTGTATTATAATAGATTAAAGTGTACTATAATAGATTAAAGTGTATTATAATAGATTAAAGTGTATTATAATAGATTAAAGTGTATTATAATAGATTAAAGTGTATTATAATAGCCAAAGGCAGCGTGGGAAGACATATTCATACCCGTTAGGGGTGGCGGTCTCTGGGCACCTCACGATTTTAACCCGATTACCGATGCATCGCGATTAGGTACATTTGGTTATGTACATTTGGCTATGTACATTTGGTTATGTACATTTGGTTATGTACATTTGGTTATGTACATTTGGTTATGTACATTTGGCTATGTACATTTGGCTATGTACATTTGGTTATGTACATTTGGTTATGTACATTTGGTTATGTACATTTGGCTATGTACATTTGGCTATGTACATTTGGTTATGTACATTTGGTTATGTACATTTGGTTATGTACATTTGGTTATGTACATTTGGTTATGTACATTTGGCTATGTACATTTGGCTATGTACATTTGGCTATGTACATTTGGTTATGTACATTTGGTTATGTACATTTGGTTATATACATTTGGTTATGTACATTTGGCTATGTACATTTGGTTATGTACATTTGGCTATGTACATTTGGTTATGTACATTTGGTTATGTACATTTGGTTATGTACATTTGGTTATGTACATTTGGCTATGTACATTTGGCTATGTACATTTGGTTATGTACATTTGGTTATGTACATTTGGTTATGTACATTTGGTTATGTACATTTGGTTATGTACATTTGGCTATGTACATTTGGCTATGTACATTTGGTTATGTACATTTGGTTATGTACATTTGGTTATGTACATTTGGCTATGTACATTTGGTTATGTACATTTGGCTATGTACATTTGGTTATGTACATTTGGCTATGTACATTTGGCTATGTACATTTGGCTATGTACATTTGGCTATGTACATTTGGTTATGTACATTTGGTTATGTACATTTGGCTATGTACATTTGGCTATGTACATTTGGCTATGTACATTTGGCTATGTACATTTGGTTATGTACATTTGGCTATGTACATTTGGCTATGTACATTTGGCTATGTACATTTGGTTATGTACATTTGGCTATGTACATTTGGCTATGTACATTTGGTTATGTACATTTGGCTATGTACATTTGGCTATGTACATTTGGTTATATACATTTGGCTATGTACATTTGGCTATGTACATTTGGCTATGTACATTTGGTTATGTACATTTGGCTATGTACATTTGGTTATGTACATTTGGTTATGTACATTTGGTTATGTACATTTGGTTATATACATTTGGTTATGTACATTTGGCTATGTACATTTGGTTATGTACATTTGGCTATGTACATTTGGTTATGTACATTTGGTTATGTACATTTGGTTATGTACATTTGGCTATGTACATTTGGTTATGTACATTTGGTTATGTACATTTGGTTATGTACATTTGGTTATGTACATTTGGTTATGTACATTTGGCTATGTACATTTGGCTATGTACATTTGGTTATGTACATTTGGTTATGTACATTTGGCTATGTACATTTGGTTATGTACATTTGGTTATGTACATTTGGTTATGTACATTTGGTTATGTACATTTGGCTATGTACATTTGGTTATGTACATTTGGCTATGTACATTTGGTTATGTACATTTGGCTATGTACATTTGGTTATGTACATTTGGTTATGTACATTTGGCTATGTACATTTGGCTATGTACATTTGGTTATGTACATTTGGTTATATACATTTGGCTATGTACATTTGATTATGTACATTTGGTTATGTACATTTGGTTATGTACATTTGGCTATGTACATTTGGCTATGTACATTTGATTATGTACATTTGGTTATGTACATTTGGTTATGTACATTTGGCTATGTACATTTGGCTATGTACATTTCCATGCGTGTTTTAAGAAACTATACATATAAATCTGAGTTTTTTTTTAGGTTTTGACATACGCAGTATTTGTCATACCCAAGTTGAAATGTCTTGTGTACTGAGGTTTTATTGTGTAGTATTCCATGCTTCAGCCTCCAACATGCTGATTCACCTCCTCTCTCAGAGATCCCAAATAACAACAAAGCATAACACAGGACCTACTTTACCTTATTCACAGAATAGAGAGAAAAGATTATGATATTGATTATTTTATGTCTTATTAGATTGTGTGTGTGTGTGTGTGTATATATATATATATATATACACACACACACACAATGTCCTTTTTATTTCCTTTTGACCATTTTTGTGTTTTTTCTGCACTCTTGCCTAAACTCTAAGTAGTTGTTCTCTGATTTGTACATGTCTGGAGACTTTGAAATAAAAATCAACACAATTAGAGAGAACATTTTTTTGTGTATATACATTTTTTTTATTTAAATAATTGAATATTAACTTATCAGAATTGATCAATTGAGAGATTCGCGAGGAGAATCAATTATTTGTCCCACCCCTAATATACTTTACTGCAGTAAGAGTGCTTATAACACGCTGGGAATACAAGTACAATTCAAAACTGTACTTAAGTTAAAGTAAGGAAGTATCAGCTACACGTACTAACGTAAAAGTACTCTCCACATATTGTTTTGTACTGTATTGCAGTATATAATATATAAAGTCACAGCTGTGGTTGTTCCTAGAGCTGCACGGATTAATGATTAGGTGTCAAGTATTTCATTAATTAACTAATTACCCATTTCGAGTAATTTTTTATGATAAATGTGAATATTTTACAGTTTCTTCTCTCCTCTGAGACAGGAAACTGAATCTTCCTTTCCTTTCTCCTTCCCTACATACGTCCTTCCTTCTGTCTTCTTTCATTCATTATTAATTCTTCCGTCCTTTTTCCTTTCTATCTTTGTCACTATTCTTTCATCCTTCTTTCCTTCCCCCCTCTTCTTCCATTCCCTACGTACTTCCTTTCTTCCCTCTTTACATACTTAATTACATTAAGTCTAGAGCTGCAAAGATGAATGATTAGTCATCAACTGGATTAATCTCAGACTATTTAGATAATCTATTAATCAGTTTGACTCATTTTCTTTATTAAACCAAGTCAAACTTGTGTGATGTGAGCGTGTTAAAGGTGAATATCTTCTAGTTTCTTCTCTTCATTGCGACCGTAAACTGAATATCTTTCAGTTGTGGAACAATTAAGACACTTGAGGACGTCTTCTTGGCTTTTTGGGAAACACTGATCATCACATTCTGACATTTTAGAGACCAACCACCCGATCCCTTCTCACCTGGCCGTCGCCGCTCTGTCTCTCCCCGGTAATGTTTTCTTTCTCCTCGGCCTTGCTGTCCTCTTTACTCTGTCCTTCCTCCAACTTCGCCTCCTTCTCTTCATCCTCCCCCTCTTCCTCCTCCACCACCACCACCTCCTCCTCCTCCTCCTCCTCCTCTACCTTTGTCGGTTCGACAGCTGCAGCAGCAGGAGAGGGTTTGGGCTCGCTGGCTGCTGCTGCCGGACCTTCTTCCTCGCTGTACTGCTCTGCCTCCTCTTCCTCCTCGGCTCCCTGCAGACACACAGGAAACATCGAGTTTAACTGATTTATCTCCAACAATCAACAGCATGTTGTAAAGGACGAAAAGAAAAAACAAGCGTATAGAACACTAAAGATGGAAACAAACATTGACAAATCAATCCGATTTGTTTCAAAGAACAAGAGAAGGAGCAGTAATATATATATATATGTATATATATATATATATATATATATATATATATATATATAGTTCCGCCCAGTGTTAGAAATGTAAGAGTAGAGATGCTGCTACAACACTCGTAATTAGGGCTGGGCAATATATCGATATCGTGATATGAGACTAGATATCGTCTTCAATTTGGATATCGAAAAAATCCTAATATGGCATCAGTGTCTCTTCCTGGTTTTAAAGGCTGCATTACAGTAAAGTGATGTCATTTCCTGTTCTTACCAGACTGTTGGAGCTGTTCTATTATTGGCCTTTACCCACTTAGTCATTATATCTACACTACTGATGATTATTTATAAGTGTGAAGATATTTTGTCAGAACATCAGTTGTCAACACTATCATATCACCACAACATCCCTGTAATGGTATTTGGTCAAGAATATTGTGATATCTGATTTTCTCCATATGGCCCAGCCAGCAGCTTGCTATCTCGTATTCATGGCAGAGCGTACAGATCACCACACGGCTAAAGGTGTGTTTGAGTCTCTTCCAGCATCTCTCCGGTCAGTCAACGCCCACGATCAAGTTTTTAGTCTCCGATACAGATTCTCAATCAGCAATGAGCAACATGTATAGACCGCCGATGAGAGGTTTAGTGTCCTGATAGCCCCGGTTCTCCTCATTAAAGTGATGTCTAGAACGTGATTGTGCATCACAGAGTTGAGGATACACGACCATTATTGCAAAAGGAGACCAGGTGATGCAAAGATTGGGTGGGGGGGGGGGGAAGAAATAAACGACCAAAAGAGTTAACATGTAAATCTTTTACATTTTGTATTGTGCTGCCTTAAACATACGGGACATAGTTTGTCAAATAAAACTGAACGTAAATGGAGAGGTCAATCAGATTTTCTGGAGGAACATCAACAAATTGTATTCTACAATAATCACACATGAATTATTAAATGGCACTGTGAAAATTGCCAGAATGAAAAATTATGCACAGATAATAATAATTAATAATAATGGCACATGGGCTATTTCCCATCAGTTATGTGAACTTAACAGTAAAATAATGGTTAGATTTTGGGATGGAGAAATAGTCGTCAGCGGCAGAGTAATGTGATGTTTATTGCACATTAACAGCAACGCTGGTCTTCCTAAGAGGATCAGACATGAAGTCCGTCCGGTCTCCTTCTCTACGTCTTAATGGAAGTGGAGGCTGTACGCGAGACTCGATGGTGTTAAGGCGATGTGTCTTACCTCTGAATGGGAGCCGTTGTCCTCTGCGTCAGCACTATCGTAGTCAGAGAGGACAGCTGCACACAGACAGACACACAGACTGATCATCATTCTGGCCTGAAACATGTTTTTAAAAGCTTGGCACGAGCCGCAGTTTTTTACATTAGTGTACAACAACAAAAAGCATAATCAGTGTCTTCTAATTCACTTGTATGTTTGCTGTACGAGATGGTTTCATTTTACAAGGATGCAGGATGTGTTCTGGATGCTTACCTTCTCCTACACCATCTTCACTCTCCTGCAAAGAGAGGTACAAAAACAATATCAGCATCTCCATCAAGTCATTAGGTCTTAAGGAAGCACATCAACAACAACAACAACAACAACTGGGATACAGTCACACTGGGAGCTGCTAATGACTCTTTTCTTCCTGCAGGACAACGGAAAGCGTCATATGAGAGAATTAAAACTTAGCTTAAAGCATGATTCTATTGATCATTCCTCTCGCTGCCTTTGATTTTCCCATCTGGGGTCGGATTTTAAAAACCGGCTCTCCTTGAAGCAAACTTTTAAAAAGTGAATAAAACAGGCACTGCTTTGATAAAGATACACAACAGGCAGAGTTGGAAGAAGCACGTTGTAGTCTAGGAGGAGGGAAAGATAGGTGGATGGATAGATATATGGAAGGAAAGAGACTGTGTGGTGTTAGTGCTCTTACAGCAGGATGGAAGGATTCACAAGGATGTGAATACTTCCTCCACTCCTTATTGTCGGTTTCTAGTCAACATAATGTCAGGGTCCTGTATGTGCAGAGTTCTCCTAGTCAACATAACATCCAGGTCTCCTATGTGCAGAGTTCTCCTAATCAACATAATGTCAGGGTCATGTATGAGTGCAGAGTTCTCCTAGTCAACATAATGTCCAGGTCATGTATGTGCAGAGTTCTCCTAGTCAACATAATGTCAGGGTCATGTATGAGTGCAGAGTTCTCCTAGTCAACATAATGTCCAGGTCATGTATGTGCAGAGTTCTCCTAGTCAACATAATGTCAGGGTCATGTATGAGTGCAGAGTTCTCCTAGTCAACATAATGTCAGGGTCATGTATGTGCAGAGTTCTCCTAGTCAACATAATGTCCAGGTCATGTATGTGCAGAGTTCTCCTAGTCAACATAATGTCAGGGTCATGTATGAGTGCAGAGTTCTCCTAGTCAACATAATGTCCAGGTCATGTATGTGTGCAAAGTTCTCCTAGTCAACATAATGTCCGGGTCATGTATGTGCAGAGTTCTCCTAGTCAACATAACATCCGGGTCATGTATGTGCAGAGTTCTCCTAGTCAACATAACGTCCAGGTCAATTATGTGTGCAGAGTTCTCCTAGTCAACATAATGTCCAGGTCATGTATGTGCAGAGTTCTCCTAGTCAACATAATGTCCAGGTCTCCTTTGTGCAGAGTTCTCCTAGTCAACATAATGTCCAGGTCTCCTATGTGCAGAGTTCTCCTAGTCAACATAACGTCCAGGTCATGTATGTGTGCAGAGTTCTCCTAGTCAACATAACGTCCAGGTCATGTATGTGCAGAGTTCTCCTAGTCAACATAACATCCAGCTCATGTATGAGTGCGTATGAGAGTTCCTGCTGGACGTGGCAGACTCACGGTAGCATTAGCTAACATTAGCGGGGCCTAGCTGGGTTTCTATACAATAAATCCTAACTTCCAACACCTAGAAGTGAACACTGTCTTCTTTAGCTGGCTAATAAACAATTTAAAGTGTCTTATGTTTGGTTAAAACACCTCGAGAAGGCAAAGTAAGGAGGGGCAGCCCGGTCCGGGGTCACAGCAGAATGCGTTACCCGTGTGAATGCGTTCCAACTGGCGCCTTTTCGTCTCGTTTCACACCGGGGGTCAAAAGCTAACACATGGAGCGTTAAAAACCTTCAAAATATTACAATTAGCTTAACACGGCATATTATTATTAATGTACATAACCCAGGGTAAAGAAACTAGCAATATCTAGCCAAATGCTGGTAAAATATGCAAGTGAGTGGTAGATTTGTGTCACTCACCAGCCCAAAAAACAACTGTTATTTAACGTTATTGAGAGGCTGGTGGCATTTAAAACGTAGCTACATTAACGTTAGCTATATGAATGGTGGACAAATACGTTAATTATGGAGCCTGTATTTAATGCTTTATGTTTAAAAAAAATGTCTATGTTAGAGAGGTTCAACTTCTCTAACGTAACGTGTCCTTTACGCTTCTAAAGGAAACTCAAACTAACAGTTCATATCAGAAGGCAAACTACTCTAAGTGCTTAATTATTTAACGGTACTGATAATCCCCCCGCGGTAAATCACGCCAACGGCAGCGGTGTCTGTCAGAGCCGCTGGCCGGGAGACGGAGCCTTTAGCCCGGCTAGCTATCTACCTTAGCTACCAACGGTTTGCAACGGTAGCGGTCTAGCTGCTGGCAGAGCTGCTGGAGCCTTTAGCCCGGCTAGCTAACTGTTAGCTACCAACGGCAGCGGTGTCTGTCGTAGCGGCTGGCCGGGAGACGGAGCCTTTAGCCCGGCTAGCTAACTGTTAGCTACCAACGGCAGCGGTGTCTGTCGTAGCGGCTGGCCGGGAGACGGAGCCTTTAGCCCGGCTAGCTAACTGTTAGCTACCAACGGCAGCGGTGTCTGTCATAGCCGCCGTAGCCTTTAGCCCGGCTAGCTACTCGGCTAGGTGAGTGTTAGCTACCAACGGCAGCGGTGTCTGTCAGAGCCGCTGGCCGGGAGACGGAGCCTTTAGCCCGGCTAGCTACTCGGCTAGGTGACTGTTAGCTACTTTAGCCCGGCTAGCTACTCGGCTAGCTAACTGTTAGCTACTCACACACTCGGACTCCACAGCGGGTTTGGGCTCGGGCCGGACCGCTGCTGCCGTCTCCTCCGGCGGCTCTGGGTCTCTAACGCGGGGCTTGGTGCTCGGGGAGGCCGACCTCCCGCTGTCCGAACCCGAACCCGACTCGTCGTCGTCCTCGCTGTCCTGGGACGCGCGCCTCGTCCTCCTCCTTCGCCGCCGGTCCGCCATCTTAGGTCTCGAATGGTTGGAACAGGAAGAAGGCAAGGGATTGTGGGAACGCGAGTTCTTCTTCTCTAGAGAACTTATTTTCTTGTACTGCCATCTACTGGGTCAGGGTTACACACCCAGACATTTACTTTCATATAATTTCAACATCTGTGTTTATAGTACAATTTCCAAATATTATTATATATAATTTCATTTAGTTATTTATCTCAAACAATTAAAAATGTTGCAAAACAAAACTAACCTTAACCCTGTCCCTACAAATACAGCATGCAATCGTTCAATAACTGGGTCATGACCGAAAGAACAAGAGCCAGGGTACAAGCAAGGAGGGGGGCTGGGAGGAGGTCTCGGGAAGACCCAGGACTAGGTGGAGGGACGTCCAGCTGGGAGGAGGTCTCGGGAAGACCCAGGACTAGGTGGAGGGGCGTCTGTTGGGAGGAGGCCTCGGGGAAGACCCATGGTTTGGGTGGAGGGCGTCTGTTGGGAGGTTGCCTCAGGGAAGACCCAGGACTAGGTGGAGGGACGTCCAGCTGGGAGGAGGCCTCGGGGAAAACCCAGGACTAGGTGGAGGGACGTCCAGCTGGGAGGAGGCCTCGGGGAAGACCCAGGACTAGGTGGAGGGATTATATCTCAAACTTGGCCTGGGAACGCCTCGGGATACCTCAGTAGGAGCTGGTTAATATGGCTCGGGAAAGGGAAGTTTGGGGTCCCCTGCTGGAGCTGCTCCCATACCGTATAAGCGGAAGAAGATGGATGGAGGGTAGTGGACATTGTACAGCAGACATTTGAATTGGACACTCGGGGGACCTAGCTGTCATGAATTAAATAGTAAAAGTGAAGAATATTGGTCTAAAACGGATAAAATCATGTCAATGGAATTCTCTGCCATTGCACCAGTGTCCAACGGGAACACCTTTCAATGGACGAAGGCTTGAACTAGGCTGCAACATGACTTAATCTTTTCCTTATCATCACACCCTCATGCTTGGTCCCGCTCTACTTGGTTTAGAGAGTAGATGTTGGTTGATACATATGTTAGATAACTAACAGTAGAAGTGTAGAAATAGGCAAAAGCAGTTGAAGAACAGGTCTTCATTGAGAACAACTTTAATGTGAGGCCTTTTTGTATATGAACAATTTAGGCACACAAGCCCAGTATAGCCTCAAAGGGCCAGATTGTAGGACCTCTAGACTCTGAGTAAGACCCCCCCCCAAAAAAATACTTCAAAAGTGAGGTAAGGTTGCCAATTAGAAGATATTTGAAGACATTGTTGTTCATTTTCAAATTCTCTTCTTTAGTGCACAGACTCCCTGGTGGTCCCTAAAAGCCCCATCTTTTAAATATGTTGATCGGCCAACAGTTAAGAGTAAGAGGATCACCCCTCCACCGATCCATACTCATGGGTCTCAGGCTTGTTTCTCCTCTCAAAAGCTGATAGCCGCGTCAGCTTCAAGTTTACTGCAGTTTTACTGGAAGTCTAGCTCCTCTTTACCTACTTTATGTTTTGCTTCAAGAGCAATCATATTAGTCAAAGAAAAGAACCAGAAGACAACGGCTTAAACCATGACGGTGAAGGAGCTAGGAGTTGCATACCTGCCAGGTAATGGGAGAACTCGGCATACCCTAGCTTCAAATCAGCTGGGACCCTCTGCTCCGGACCTGTGAATTGGGCTTTTGGATGGCTTTCAGTTTCTGCCAAAGCTTAGAATTTTTTTTCCACCCAACCAAACCCTACGCTTGCAATAGGTGCGCCATTGATCACTGGAAGGTCTTTACGTAGGTGTAAGTGAAGGTGATGGTTAGCAGTACTTTCAGTGAAAGAAGGCCATTCAAGTCCAACTACATGTTCAATCTGCAATGCCAGTTTGTCTGGTGGCGGCGAGGACCCTAAACACTACACAACATTGCCGTGGTTACAGCTTTTGGTATGAAAACATCTTAAAGAATACGAGTTGTGCGTGAAGGGATCTACAGACAGCGGCAACATGCAGCTACTTCAGGTACAGCAAAGGAAGGACAGTCCCAGCACAGGACGCTGGTTACGTAATTAATGTGGTTACCGTGGTAACGGACTGAGGATGGGAGGAGGATTCGGTATTCAGTTTTGGCAGAAACCTAACCAGTGGATTTGGTATTTGACCCCAAAGATCTGGATTTGGTGCATCCCTAATAAAATTGGTTGCCCAAACCTCCCCAAAACATCAATGAGCCAACTGCTGAGACACTTCAAGGGTTAACTGGAACAATGAATGATTTATTTCAAACGGACACATGATAACAGCGGTAAACAACTAAAAATGAAAGCTGAACAAGACTTCAGGGCCTCCAAGGTCAAAACCACCAACGGAAATATATTGTCCTGTGATCGATTATGATATTCCTGCGCTAACATGACTCATATGTGATTTAAAGAATCATCTATTCTGTTGAATTATCCCAAAAACTTTGATTTTGTTTTTCTTATTCGCTACCATAGGAGTGCTGTGATCATGAAAGATGCTTCCCATTGAAATACATTAGTTTAAAAAACATGCTGAACACCACGAAAGTAGCAAGATAAACGTTTCTGTGTACATGAATCAACAAATTAAAAAAATGACCATTTCAGGAACTGTCGTGAGACTGGGTGCTCACTTATTAAAGTTTGTTAGGTCAACTCTTCACACAATATTTTCCAGCCTCAGAGCTTCAGTTGTTCTTACTTTTAAACACAAATGTGATATGAGAGAAGCTCTTCGTAAAGCTCGTATCCATTACCAAAAACTTAGAGTAACATTACATTTACTCAGCTCACATAGACAACTGATCATGAAGCGTTTCTAATTAAAAAGTTAACGTGTTGATCATCAAAGAGATGAAATCAGACACATGGCTGTTTAGCGTTTGAGTCTGAGACAGATCTGCTTCACAGTGCAGAGTGTGTGATGGTGAACAGACTGGACTCTGATTTCAGCAGCTGATCTTCATTCAGGGTTTCTGTCCACAGGAGAGACTCTCAGTCCTGCAGAGGACACAGAGACACTGAGGAACCAGGCCAGACCGTAAACCCAGGATAGAGAGGTTGAGTGAATGTGGTGTAGAAGGTGTGGAGGTGGATCAGTGAGTCAGAGGAGACTGTGTAGAAGGACAGAGAGCCAGCAGGACAGTCCACATACACTGCTACTCTGTTAGAGACAGAGGAGGACGTGAGGGCTGTTACTCTGTTATTGTGACAGACAGAGTAACCATCATCAGAGCACCTCAGACTCCAGGACTGATCATTATGTCCAAACCAACAGTCATCTACTGCCTCCTTTCCTTCTGATTCCTCTGTAACTCACTGATATATGAACCCCTCCTCTCCTCTGGACCTCCCAGTAACAGCGACCAGTCAGACCATCTCTACACAGCAGCTGAGGCCAGGACTCAAACCTCTGTGGATGATCAGGATATGACTGATCCTCTCCCACACCTGTCACCTTCCTGTTGTTGTCAGACAGTTTGAGCTCTCTGTGTAACTGTGTTTGTGTCCAGTTCCAGTTCACAGACATCTGATGGAGAGAACAAGACACAATACAGCTGCAGGTTATCATCTGATGATTTATTAAAAACTTTACTGACAATTACTGAAAGAAAATCATTAAAATATTAAATTGAGCTGTGAATGATGTTTAACAAACTTTAACTTCAACAATCCAGTTATTGAACATGAGAGTCAGCATGTCAGGAATATTCTGCTTTATTTCCTTGTGTGGAATAAAGTCTCACTAATAAAACATCACATCATCTTCCACTGCAGAACAAAGCAGCTCTGAACCCTGAAGGCCCAAACACCTGAAAGCTTCTGGCACTCGCGGGTTCAACTACACAGATTGGTTGAAACGGCCCAACAGGGGAGTCTGTAACGTACTAACCCTTATCCTAAATACAGATCTTCTTTAAAATACTGCTGGTTCTGTGGTGTCAGCGCTTCAAATCTGATGCCTGCAGAGCGCCATAGAAGCATCAATTGAGGAGCATCAATTAACGCTGTTAGTGTGTTCGGGCCTTAACCCCCCCACCAAAGAGCTGACATTTAGCACAAAGTTCAGACCTTAGAACATCAAATCTCAAAGTGAACTGAGTGTGAATGAACATCAGAGAGTTGTGGGTCCACCAACTGGCTTTAAGCTGGTTTTCATTGACCAGGACCAGATGTGAAAAACTCTAGCTGGCTCTCAAACTTTAAACACACTCACACTTCCTCAGACCAGGTCTCAGTCTCTGTGGTCCACCATGGTCCGTCCTGCAGGAAGAAACAAAGTCAGAATCAACTTCATACACTATCACATTTTCTTAACTATTGTTTGGGTTGGCTGAGCCCTTTAATGTTTCTTGCTATCACTGGCTTAAGAGATAGACAGAACATTTGAAAATTGCTGGAACCCTCCATTAATCATGAAAAAGCCAGAGATCATTAGAGACAGAGGAACAGTGTTGTCTATCTGTCCATACCTGAGAGTTTCCAGTCTCCAGTGTGGATCCTTAAGTCCGGCTGACAGGAGCGTCACTCCTGAGTCTCCTGGATGATTGTAGCTCAGGTCCAGCACTCTCAGATGGGAGGGGTTGGAGCTCAGAGCTGACACCAGAGAAGTACAGCCTTCCTCTGAGACCAGACAGCCTGACAGACTACACAGACACACAGACACACACACACACACACACACACACACACACACACACACAGTAAGTCCTGCATAGTCTATTCAACATAGTTGGGATAATCCTCATTTTGAACTGGATATAATTCAAGTGTGGTAAAGATTAAAAAATAATAAATATTGTGTCATTGACCAAACCGGCATATTCAGTCAAGTTCATGTGCCGTGAACCAAGACATACTATTGACAAGCTGCTGAGTCAGCTAACCCTTTCTGTACAATATTGTTACCACATTTAATACAGCATCACAAAAATGTTAAATTTGCATTGTTAAACAACAGTACACTAACCTGAGAGTCCCCAGTCTGCAGTGTGGACTCTTCAGTCCAGCTGACACCAGCTCCACTCCTGAATCCTGCAGGTCATTGTTACTCAGATCCAGCTCTCTCAGACTAGAGGACTGAGGAGCTGAGAACTGAGGACAGAGCTTCACAGCTTCTCTCTGACAGCTTGCAGCCACTTAACCTGAAAAGGATCTTTAGTCAGTCCATTCTAAAATCAAATACATGAAAGCCATTTAAGGCTTACTGGGTAAACTTCTACAAATATTTGTATCCTGACCTGAGAGTTCCCAGTGTACAGTTTGGACTAATTAGTCCAGGAGACATTAGCTCCACTCCTAAATCCTGCAGGTTGTTGTTACTCAGGACCAGGTCTCTCAGACTAGAGGACTGGGATCTGAGAACTGAGGACAGAGCTTCACAGCTTTTCACTGACAGGTTACAGCCACTCAGTCTGAAAACAAAATACAACCAGTCCATTTAATTATTAACAAAATAAGAAAAGAAACATACAAGGTTATCATTTTCAAATAACAGTACACTAACTTGAGAGTTTCCATTGTACAGTGTGGAATCTTCAGTGCAGTAGACACTAGTTTCACTCCTGAATCCCGCAGGTTGTTGTTACTCAGGTCCAGCTTTCTCAGACTAGAGGATTGGGAGCTGAGAACTGAAGACAGAGCTTCACAGCTTCTCTCTGACAGGTTACAGCCACTCAGTCTGAAAACAATCAGATGATAAGTCTATTCAAGGATTAATATGAAAAAATAACAGATCAGATGGTCATCATTTTCAAATAGTGGTATACTAACCTGAGAGACTAACGGAGATTCTCGCAGGTAGACACATTAATATGCAAATGAGTGTACACCAACCTGAGAGTTCCCAGTGTACAGTTTGGACTGTTAAGTCCAGATGACACCAGCTCCACTCCTGAATCCTGCAGGTTGTTGTTACTCAGGTCCAGCTCTCTCAGACTAGAAGACTGGGAGCTGAGAACTGAAGACAGAGCTTCACAGCTTCTCTTTGACAGCTTACAGCCACTCAGTCTGAAAACAATCAGATGATAAGTCTATTCAAGGATTAATATGAAAAAATAACAGATCAGAGGGTCATCATTTTCAAATAGTGGTATACTCTGAGAGACTAACGGATATTCTCGCAGGTAGACACATTAATATGCAAATGAGTGTACACTAACCTGAGAGTTCCCAGTGTACAGTTTGGACTGTTTAGACCAGGAGACACCAGCTCCACTCCTGAATCCTGCAGGTTGTTGTTACTCAGGTCCAGCTCTCTCAGACTAGAGGACTGGGAGCTGAGAACTGAGGACAGAGCTTCACAGCTTTTCTCTGTAATGTTACAGCCACTCAGTCTGAAGATAAAAAAAGAAAAATATGGAAACCAATGACTGATATTTTTTTTCTGAATGAAGAAAACTCCATTTTATCTGGATAGTTGTGTGTGCACGTACATAGCTTTGTGGAAGGCTTTGATCACTGGCAGCAGCCTCAGAAGAGCCTCCTCTGAAGCAGAGTATTTCTTCAGGTCAAACACGTCCAGATCTTCTTCTGATGACAGTAAGATGAAGACCAGAGCTGACCACTGAGCAGGAGACAGTTTATCTGTGGAGAGACTTCCTGAACTCAGGGACTGTTGGATCTGCTCCACTAGAGAACCATCATTCAGTTCATTCAGACAGTGGAACAGATTGATGCTTCTCTCTGCAGGCAGATTCTCACTGATCTTCTTCTTGATGTACTCCACTGTTTTCTGATTGGTCTTTGAGCCACTATCTATCTGTGTCATCAGACCTCGTAGGAGACTCTGATTGGTCTGCAGTGAAAGACCCAGGAGGAAGCGGAGGAACAAGTCCAGGTGTCCATTTGGACTCTGTAAGGCATTGTCCACAGCACTCTGGTAGAAACTTGTTTTGTCTCTGAAGACTCTAGACAGCTTGGATGTTTTTTGTTCTTCTGCCAGCAGGTTGACTCCAGAGTTGATGAATGTCAGATGGACATGAAGAGCAGCCAGAAACTCCTGAACACTCAGATGGACAAAGCAGAACACCTTGTCCTGGTACAGTCCTCTCTCCTCTTTAAAGATCTGTGTGAACACTCCTGAGCACACTGAGGCTGCTCTGATATCGATGCCACACTCTGTCAGGTCTGATTCATAGAAGATCAGGTTGCCTTTCTGCAGCTGCTCAAAAGCCAGTTTTCCCAGAGACATGATCATCTTCCTGTTTTTTTTATTCCAGTGTGGATCAGTCTCAGCTCCTCCATCATACTTGATGTTCTTCACTTTGGACTGTACCACCAGGAAGTGGATGTACATCTCAGTCAGGGTCTTGGGCAGCTCTCCTCCCTCTCTGGTCTTCAACACGTCCTCCAGAACTGTAGCAGTGATCCAGCAGAAGACTGGGATGTGGCACATGATGTGGAGGCTTCGTGATCTTTTGATGTGGGAGATGATTCTGCTGGCCTGCTCCTCATCTCTGAATCTCTTCCTGAAGTACTCCTCCTTCTGGGCATCAGTGAACCCTCTGACCTCTGTCACCATGTCAACACACCCAGAAGGGATCTGATTGGCTGCTGCAGGTCGTGTGGTTATCCAGAGGCGAGCAGAGGGAAGCAGTTTCCCCTTGATGAGGTTTGTCAGCAGCACATCCACTGAGGTGGACTCTGTAACATCAGTCAGGATCTCAGTGTTGAGGAAGTCCAGAGGAAGTCGACACTCATCCAGACCGTCAAAGATGAACACGACCTCTTCAAACCGGCAGATTCCTGCTTCTTTGGTTTCACTAAAGAAGTAATCAACAAGTTCCACCAAGCTGAACTTTCTCTCTTTCAGCACATTCAGCTCTCTGAAGGTGAATGGGAATGTGAACTGGATGTCCTGGTTGGCTTTGCCTTCAGCCCAGTCCAGAGTGAACTTCTGTGTTAAGACTGTTTTCCCGATGCCAGCCACTCCCTTTGTCATCACTGTTCTGATCGGTTCATCTCTTCCAGGTGGGGTTTTAAAGATGTCTTCTTGTCTGATTGTTGTTTCTGGTCTGTCTGGTTTCCTGGATGCTGTTTCAATCTGTCTGACCTCATGTTCATCATTGACCTCTGCAGCCCCTCCCTCCATGAGGTAGATCTCTGTGAACATCTGATTCAGAAGGGTTGGGTTTCCTGCTTTAGCAATCCCCTCAAACATACACTGGAACGTCTTCTGCTGGTTAGATTTGAGTTTACGCTTACAAACTCCACAATAACTTCCTGAATGAACACACAGTAAAGAAGATCATTAAGACAAAGAACATGATTCCACATTTCCTCAAAGAATGAGTACATGAATATATTTTGTTAAATATTTTGAGACAAATATCCTGTTCATCCAGCATGTTAACTCTTTAGAGAAATCCTCTTACTGCTCTGCAGACGGTCAGCCAGCTCCTCCTGCTTCATTCTCCTCAGGAAGTGCAGTGTGATCTTCAGAAATGCCTCTCTGCTGCTCCTCCTCTGCTCTTCATCCTCACCATCCAACACTTCCTCATCCTCCCTCTGACTCTCTAAGCATTCTGGGTAATCTGGACTCAGAACCTTCTGGATCTTCTTCAGCTCGTTCTTCACAAAAGTGACAATGTCGTCCTCCAGCAGCTGGAACAGAAGATTATATGAATGACCAAATCAAAGTGAAATCATGGACGCACACATCAGATCCATGTTGGACAGAATAGATGTAAAAGTAGTTGTTGTACATGTACAGACCATAAAGATGGAGTCCAGGTGGGTTTGATTCTGCTGGGCAGATTGACCACTGGGACCCTCTGAGCTCTCCTGGTCCACTCTGTGGAGGAATCAGGAAGAATTAGCTCACATCATGTCTGTCCACACAGAGACACACACAAGGTAAAGGTCCATGAAGTGATGTTTGGATGTTAACAGTGAATCAGAGGTCTCCCTGTAGTGGTCCACCTTTACTAGTCCTGCTGGGTATCAGTTTGAAATCCTCACCTTTGATCAACAGAGTGGCGTCCATCTTTGAAGCATAAAGGTTGACCCATAGACCCGTCACTCTTCATGGACACACAGCTGGGTTCAGGTTCTTCCAGATCCCTCCTGATAGAAACACAAGATAAATTCTGCACTGCACCCCCAACACACCGAGACCAAACCTGTCAGTGGTGTAATACACCTACTGTACATTATAGTTGTATCCAGGAAGTTCTTGTTAACATTGTGTATGATCCATGATCAATATTTAATTTAGACATGTTTTAAAGCTGTATTCAGTGCCGTGTGCAGCACAGGCTTGAACATGCTGCTGTGGGGTGACCATGATGGTGGAATAGTAATGCTAATGTCAGATTAGGATCATATGTACGAGCACTTCCAGATCTCAGAACTAGATTGGTAGCCCTCGACGGTGTTGTAGCTACTCAAGATTTGTCTAAACATGTTCTGATACATGTGTGTTTCCATCAACGTTAGCTAACGTCAGCTCCCAAATGTCCCACCAAACATAGACATTAAGAGCATTGGTGGCCCGTTGGTCCAGTGCTTTAGACTATTAGCATCTTTCCTTGGTATATATTCTGGACATCACTCTGCACTTTACTGGTTTTTGCTCTTGTGGTTAGAAGCTTAATGACATTTTGTTGTAACGGTACCGGTACTCTGTGCTATGAAAATAAAGTTAGTAAGGTATTTAAGGAAAGTTCTTGTGAAATAATATCTAAATTAAAATGTTTTAATACAATGCAAAACATGTTTTTTTTAACTGACATTATGATTTTTTACTGACATTATGATGCTGCTTCTCTGGGCTGAAACAACACATACAGAGCTTTGAGTGTGAATGATGATGGATGGATGGTGGAGTGATCTGAGTGGTGGACAGTTAGAGATGGTCCTCTCACCTCTGAGCTTTGGTCTGGCTGTCATGGTCCCCCCACAGAGGGGGTTTAGGGGGAGGGACTCCCTCCTCTCTGTCCTCACGCTGACTCATAGCAGAGTCCACACCTTCATCTGGAGAGGAAACACTGAGAGCAGCAGTCCAATCATTCATCAGCACATCATCACTCATTCATCCCTCACATCATTTCTCCTGAAAAAAAGCCAAATATCAGCAGCTGTCCTCTGATTGGCTGCTTCTCTCTGAGTCATATCAGTGTCAGTTGAATCCTTTTGGCTCGTTGGACTGTTGCTCAGACTAAAGAAGCAGTTAGAAAACATGATGAACTCTGGGAACTACTGAGGCCTTTTCTCATCACATAATCCCATTTCATTCACTCAACACAGAGAACTGATCAACACATGGATCAATAGTGGTTTGTTATTGGACAGAGAAGATGCTGCTGGTTCTCATTGGTCAGTGGTGAGGACCAATCAGAGCAGAGGAAGCTGCCACCAGCTGCTCTACTTCTATCAGTCCACTAGATGGCCTCATGGAGCTGTTTGGAGGATTTTACTGCTTCATGGAAATCAGAGCTGGATATCACCAGAGAATGAATCAATGAATCAAAATGTATTCATACAGCACGTTACAGCAGCCAGCAGGTATCTAAAGAGCTTCACATCAGAAACCAAGAGTAAAAACACATCATACAGTAGAAAGAGTGAACATAGAAAACAGTAAAATCAGAAAAGTTGACAAATAATCAGACAAATGAGTGTCCCACCACTGCTACGTATTACAAGCCTGACTCAACAGATAAGTCTTGATTTTGTACCTAAAAAGAGCTAGATCTGGGGGGGGGGTAACTTGTTCCAGAGTCTTTGCATGCCTGAAGTACTGAAAATATTACACTCCGTTTATCTTCATTCAAATTAAGAAAGTTTTCTGAAAACCACAACTTAATATCAGCGATACAACTAAGCAGGAGTTTAGTGCGACACTGTCATTTGCTTTCATAGACAAATAGATTTGCAAATCATCTGCGTAGCAATGAAATGACAGAGATTTTGCCAAATAGGAGCTAAACCATCTAGGTGCCGAGCCTCTGATGCTCAAGGTGCTGTGAGGTCCTAAAGGACTCTCACCTCCTCTCTCTCCTCCTCCCCTCCTCCCTCTCTCTCTCCTTGGTAGGTTTCATGTGGTGCACTACCTCACTAAGTAACATCAGAGAAACTGGCTTAAATTCCTCAAACCCAGCTGAGTGTGTAGGAGA
>CM057251.1:28475961-28500961 GCA_029931835.1 Etheostoma nigrum
GGAATTGGTATCAATCAACTGTTTTATATTCTTCCATTACTTTTTCCTAATTTCTCTCACTAGCTCTCTGACTCATTGTTTTTTTTCTTTTCTTTTACCAATAAGTCCATCTGTAATCTATAGGGATCTGGTCCCAACTCAGTAATCAATGTATGTAATTCGCCAGACACCCTCATATAATTGTGATTGTAATCATGTATACATGCATTACTCCTCATAGAATTTGCTAAGGGATTTTAACACTACTCATGTTTTAAGAGGTTCTGTGTTCAGAAATTTTGACACATGAATTTGCCACGAAATTTCAGCAATGCTCATGCTTTAAGAGGTTCTGCGTTCAGAAATTTTAACACATTGCCTCTTCCATGTGTGTAGTCTGTCTCTCAGACAAAATACACACTACTTCTCACCAAACCTGCTGTTTGGCTACTCTTTACTCTTCAACAACACGTAGCATTAATAACCCCACTGGATCACTCCAATTTTTATCAGTCAGACCATGAAAACATCATTGCCTTAATTTAGATTTCACCAATGTGCAGATTCGATTCCCAACAGGTTCTGCTCACCTTTATTTAGGGGCCCCAGGCTCCGTTGTTTCCTGTTCTGACTGTTCCCAACCAATTTTTCAATCAATCCAATCCAATGTTCAATCCAATTTTTAGTGAATCCCCCATTTTCAGATTTGATTTATGCTTGGTTTTCGTTATATTCCAAATAAAAAGGCGCAAACAGAGAACAAGGGAAACATTGTCTCTGTAGTTTCCCTTATCTGTCCCTGTCTCCCTTTTGGCTGCCTGCTTTCTCCACATTCCTGCACCACACAGCTCTCTCTGTGTCCTCCGTCTCTATTTCTCCTAAAGAGCAACTCTCTCCTCCACCTGCAATCGCTGTAATAAACTAGTAACAGACGTCATTCTAAGTTTACAATCAAAGCTGTATTTCTTTGTCCATTATTTTACAAATTTAGCTAGGTACAGCGGTACTTTGGTTTTTACCCATCTGTCCTGCTCTATTTCTCAAATCACACAATTTCCACAATAAAACACTGCGACAATAAAACTTCACAAATCACAATACAACGCTGGGTTACACCAACCTGTGTCCCTGTCCTAAGCAGAGTCTCACAAAGAACCACAAGTTATCACAATAAACCGCTGTGCGCTACACCAACCTGTGTCCCTGCAACCACAAGTTACCACCTGTGCAGCAACACTCTTGTCTCACAACCAAACCAGCACAAACAATACACTAACCCGCTACGGGAAAAACACTCAGTGCTTCCGACAGACCACCGCTGTGTAAACACACACACGGCGTGTCGGGAAACAAACACAAATCCCCTACCCACTATGAGTCAACACACATAGCGTAATAGTGAAACACAACATAAAACACAAAACACAAAATAGCAAACAGTGCACTGCTACAATACATAAACAAACAACACTGCCTCGCTGTGAAAAACGTACACAGCGCTTCCGACTATACCACCGCTGTGACAACACACACACGGTGTCTCGGGAAACAAAAAGCCGGTGATCACCCTTGCCAGCTCCCGAACCCAATCAGGATGGCTTTCTAGACACCCGGTCTCCCCGCACGGGGAAACGTGTCGCTTTGGACGTCCCGGAACTAGTCAGAACCAACTGATAGCTCCCGTTTTACGCTTAGCCATGTCCCTAGACGGCGAGCATTAATCAAAAACAACCTGGCTTTGAGCGGTATTATCTGCCCCCAGCACCCACAACAAAATCACTCAATAAAGTCCTAGACCGTAAGACACACAGCCGTTACGTCAAGCGTTTTGCACAAAATCACCCAATAAAGTCCTAGACCGTAAGACACACAGCCGTTACGTTGAGCGTTTTGCATAAAATCACCCAATAAAGTCCTAGACCGTAAGACACACAGCCGTTACGTTGAGCGTTTTGCATGCGCATACAGGTGAACAGAACAATAGCCCCAATAAAGTCTCCAGACAGCGGGTCGTAATCAACAACACCCTCAATTTGTCACTCTCAAAGTACAAACCCTAGCTAGCAAAAACGTGCACCACATTTTTTACATGAGAAACTCAGAACTGCCACACTCACCGTGTCTGTCCGTTGCTCGACCATGGGGAGTCGTCACTGGGGAATGCAGGGCGGCACCGGACCAACCTATGGCCCCGTCCCACGAAGAGGTGGACGGCTGTTAACAGATCATCTGGCCTTGATCGGGCGCGGTCCTGGACTCCTCAGCTGTTGACTCCCGGGTTTCGGCACCAGAAAATGTCAGGTTCAGGACACTTTATCTTACTAAATAAACATGGTCAAGCAAAGAAACCAGACGCAGACGGCAAAATGTGCAGTTGACAGACTTTTGCAAAAGGGAGAGCCCCGCAAAAGCAACCCTCCTGTTGGCATTGCTTCCACGGAACTCTGGCAACTAAAAACTAAAAGCAAAGTCTCTTTATTGAAGCACACACACACAAAGATTTACAGTTGTTGAGTCTACGGCATCTGGTGTTTGGTTTATGCCTACACAGACAGAGTGCAGATTGCCGGGGCAAGCTGACCCTCTGCCTGACCTCGAAACTAAGACTATCTAAAGGATTTACAACAGAGTAGACTTTATGGTGGTGCTTTAAGGAAAACATATAGTTGGTTAAATGTGCATATAAGATCATAAAACATAAAGCATACATGAATATACGTAAAGCAAGCTATGGATATATGATAAGCATGAAAGCGGTGATTATGATATGAATATGAAAGGCAGTGATTATGATATGAATATGAATATGAATATGAATGTATCAATTTAAGCATACAAGATATAATATTCTAAGACACTACTACAGAGAATTGTCTAATAAGTCCCTTATAAAAACGAATTTCTCTGTCAGAGACCCCACGAGGTGAGATCTTGCATGGAGCCCCAGTCCGAGGGAGATGGACAGTCATGTTTAGCTTCTTCCATTTTCTAATGATTGCTCCAACAGTGGACCTTTTTTCACCAAGCTGCTTGGACATGTCCCCGTAGCCCTTTCCAGCCTTGTGGAGGTGGACAATTTAGTCTCTAGTGTCTTTGGACAGCTCTTTGGTCTTGGCCATGTTAGTAGTTGGATTCTTACTGATTGTATGGGGTGGACAGGTGTCTTTATGCAGCTAACGACCTCAAACAGGTGCATCTAATTTAGGATAATAAATGGAGTGGAGGTGGACATTTTGAAGGCAGACTAACAAGTCTTTGAGGGTCAGAATTCTAGCTGATAGACAGGTGTTCAAATACTTATTTGCAGCTGTATCATACAAATAAATAGTTAAAAAATCATACATTGTGATTTCTGGATGTTTTTTTTAGATTATGTCTCTCACAGTGGACATGCACCTACGAGGACAATTTCAGACCCCTCCATGATTTCTAAGTGGGAGAACTTGCAAAATAGCAGCGTGTTCAAATACTTATTTTCCTCACTGTATATAATACTTTGGTACTGATGCTGGCTGCATGTGCTCACCACGGGGAGGGGGGGTGTGCTGGTTGGACCAGAGACTGGAGGATGGCCTCCACCCTGACAGATAACCCGTCCTTGTTGAGTGTGATGTCTGGCAGCTTACTAAGATCCACTTGGAGAGAACCCTTCGGTTGTTAGAGAGAACATAATAGAACATATTAGAACATAATAGAACATAATAGAATATAATAGAATAGAAAGCCTTTATTGTCATACACGTGTGTAGTACCTGTACGACGAGATTGAAGCAACACCTTTACAGTGTCAACACAAAATATAAAATATAAAATATGAAAAATAAAAAATATATAGATCTGGGAGATATCTGTGTGATATCTGAGTGATATCTGGGTGATATCTGAGTGATATCTGGGTGATATCTGAGTGATATCTGGGTGATATCTGTGTGATATCTGGGTGATATCTGGGAGATATCTGGGTGATATTTGAGTGATATCTGGGTGATATCTGGGAGATATCTGGGTGATATTTGAGTGATATCTGAGTGATATCTGGGTGATATTTGAGTGATATCTGGGTGATATTTGGGTGACATCTGGGAGATATCTGGGAGATATCTGGGAGATATTTGAGTGATATCTGGGAGATATCTGGGTGATATTTGAGTGATATCTGGGTGATATTTGGGAGATATCTGGGTGATATCTGGGTGATATCTGGGTGATATCTGGGTGATATCTGGGTGATATCTGGGTGATATTTGGGTGACATCTGGGTGATATTTGAGTGATATCTGGGTGATATTTGGGAGATATCTGGGTGATATCTGGGTGATATCTGGGTGATATTTGAGTGATATCTGGGTGATATTTGAGTGATATCTAGGTGATATCTGGGAGATATTTGAGTGATATCTGGGTGATATTTGGGAGATATCTGGGTGATATTTGAGTGATATCTGGGTGATATTTGGGAGATATCTGGGTGATATCTGGGTGATATCTGGGTGATATCTGGGAGATATTTGAGTGATATCTGGGTGATATTTGGGAGATATCTGGGTGATATCTGGGTGATATCTGGGAGATATCTGGGAGATGTCTGGGAGATATCTGGGAGATATTTGAGTGATATCTGGGTGATATTTGGGAGATATCTGGGTGATATTTGAGTGATATCTGGGTGATATTTGGGAGATATCTGGGTGATATTTGAGTGATATCTGGGTGATATTTGGGAGATATCTGGGTGATATCTGGGTGATATCTGGGTGATATCTGGGAGATATTTGAGTGATATCTGGGTGATATTTGGGAGATATCTGGGTGATATCTGGGTGATATCTGGGTGATATCTGGGAGATATCTGGGAGATGTCTGGGAGATATCTGGGAGATATCCGGGTGATATTTGGGTGATATCGGGAGATATCTGGGTGATGTCACAGGGACACAGAGTTACCCTCTGAGGGGGGTCAGGGGGGTTTCAGGTTCTCACCTCCGGACGGTCCAGTTGAAAAGGGCCGTGGCTGTAGAGCGCCCAGCCGGCGGATTTGAACAGGTCTACAGAGACGCCCACGTACACCATCTGGTTACTCTCGGTGAACACCGGCACCACCCCTGTTGTTGGTAAAGCAGGGATTCTGGGATCCTCCACGTTGTGGTCATAGAGAATCACACCCTGAAACACAGACCAGACCATCACACCCTGAAACACAGACAAGACCATCACACCCTGAACAGACAAGACCATCACACCCTGAACAGACAAGACCATCACACCCTGAACAGACAAGACCATCACACCCTGAAACACAGACAAGACCATCACACCCTGAACAGACAAGACCATCACACCCTGAACAGACAAGACCATCGCACCCTGAACAGACAAGACCATCACACCCTGAACACAGACAAGACCATCGCACCCTGAACACAGACAAGACCATCACACCCTGAACAGACAAGACCATCACACCCTGAACAGACAAGACCATCACACCCTGAACAGACAAGACCATCACACCCTGAACAGACAAGACCATCACACCCTGAACACAGACAAGACCATCACACCCTGAACACAGACAAGACCATCACACCCTGAACAGACAAGACCATCACACCCTGAACACAGACAAGACCATCACACCCTGAACACAGACAAGACCATCACACCCTGAACAGACAAGACCATCACACCCTGAACAGACAAGACCATCACACCCTGAACAGACAAGACCATCACACCCTGAACACAGACAAGACCATCACACCCTGAACACAGACAAGACCATCACACCCTGAACAGACAAGACCATCACACCCTGAACAGACAAGACCATCACACCCTGAACAGACAAGACCATCACACCCTGCACCCTGAACAGACAAGACCATCACACCCTGAACACAGACAAGACCATCACACCCTGAACACAGACAAGACCATCGCACCCTGAACAGACAAGACCATCACACCCTGAACACAGACAAGACCATCACACCCTGAACAGACAAGACCATCACACCCTGAACACAGACAAGACCATCACACCTTGAAACACAGACAAGACCATCACACCCTGAACACAGACAAGACCATCGCACCCTGAACACAGACAAGACCATCACACCCTGAACACAGACAAGACCATCGCACCCTGAACACAGACAAGACCATCACACCCTGAAACACAGACAAGACCATCACACCCTGAAACACAGACAAGACCATCGCACCCTGAACACAGACAAGACCATCACACCCTGAACAGACAAGACCATCACACCCTGAACACAGACAAGACCATCACACCCTGAACACAGACAAGACCATCACACCCTGAACAGACAAGACCATCACACCCTGAACACAGACAAGACCATCACACCCTGAACACAGACAAGACCATCACACCCTGAACACAGACAAGACCATCACACCCTGAACACAGACAAGACCATCACACCCTGAACAGACAAGACCATCACACCCTGAACACAGACAAGACCATCACACCCTGAACAGACAAGACCATCACACCCTGAACAGACAAGACCATCACACCCTGAACACAGACAAGACCATCACACCCTGAACAGACAAGACCATCACACCCTGAACACAGACAAGACCATCACACCCTGAACAGACAAGACCATCACACCCTGAACAGACAAGACCATCACACCCTGAACACAGACAAGACCATCACACCCTGAACAGACAAGACCATCACACCCTGAACACAGACAAGACCATCACACCCTGAAACACAGACAAGACCATCACACCCTGAACACAGACAAGACCATCGCACCCTGAACACAGACAAGACCATCGCACCCTGAACACAGACAAGACCATCACACCCTGAACACAGACAAGACCATCGCACCCTGAACACAGACAAGACCATCACACCCTGAACAGACAAGACCATCACACCCTGAACACAGACAAGACCATCACACCCTGAACACAGACAAGACCATCACACCCTGAACAGACAAGACCATCACACCCTGAACACAGACAAGACCATCACACCCTGAACTCAGACAAGACCATCACACCCTGAACACAGACAAGACCATCACACCCTGAACACAGACAAGACCATCACACCCTGAACAGACAAGACCATCACACCCTGAACACAGACAAGACCATCACACCCTGAACACAGACAAGACCATCACACCCTGAACACAGACAAGACCATCACACCCTGAACAGACAAGACCATCACACCCTGAACACAGACAAGACCATCACACCCTGAACAGACAAGACCATCACACCCTGAACACAGACAAGACCATCACACCCTGAACACAGACAAGACCATCACACCCTGAACAGACAAGACCATCACACCCTGAACACAGACAAGACCATCACACCCTGAACAGACAAGACCATCACACCCTGAACAGACAAGACCATCACACCCTGAACAGACAAGACCATCACACCCTGAACAGACAAGACCATCACACCCTGAACAGACAAGACCATCACACCCTGAACAGACAAGACCATCACACCCTGAACACAGACAAGACCATCACACCCTGAAACACAGACAAGACCATCACACCCTGAACAGACAAGACCATCGCACCCTGAACACAGACAAGACCATCACACCCTGAACACAGACAAGACCATCACACCCTGAACAGACAAGACCATCACACCCTGAACAGACAAGACCATCACACCCTGAACACAGACAAGACCATCACACCCTGAACAGACAAGACCATCACACCCTGAACAGACAAGACCATCACACCCTGAACAGACAAGACTATCACACCCTGAACACAGACAAGACCATCACACCCTGAACAGACAAGACCATCACACCCTGAACACAGACAAGACCATCACACCCTGAACAGACAAGACCATCACACCCTGAACACAGACAAGACCATCACACCCTGAAACACAGACAAGACCATCACACCCTGAACAGACAAGACCATCACACCCTGAACACAGACAAGACCATCACACCCTGAACACAGACAAGACCATCACACCCTGAACAGACAAGACCATCACACCCTGAACACAGACAAGACCATCACACCCTGAACACAGACAAGACCATCACACCCTGAACAGACAAGACCATCACACCCTGAACAGACAAGACCATCACACCCTGAACACAGACAAGACCATCACACCCTGAACACAGACAAGACCATCACACCCTGAACAGACAAGACCATCGCACCCTGAACACAGACAAGACCATCACACCCTGAACAGACAAGACCATCACACCCTGAACAGACAAGACCATCGCACCCTGAACACAGACAAGACCATCACACCCTGAACACAGACAAGACCATCACACCCTGAACAGACAAGACCATCACACCCTGAACACAGACAAGACCATCACACCCTGAACACAGACAAGACCATCACACCCTGAACAGACAAGACCATCACACCCTGAACAGACAAGACCATCACACCCTGAACACAGACAAGACCATCACACCCTGAACACAGACAAGACCATCACACCCTGAACACAGACAAGACCATCGCACCCTGAACACAGACTTTTTCCAACATTATCCAACATTAGTGTCACTTTTTCAATGTTGTGGGTGCTTTTTTTATGTTTTTGCCAAAGTTTTTTTAAAATTTTGATTGTATTTCATTTTTAGCGGCCCATTTATTGTGCAAAAACCTTTTTTAAATAACTGAAAACGGGTAAAATTTGACCCAAGGACAAGATGAGGGTTAAAGGTCCTGTCACAAAACAGTTTATATAATAATATTATTAAGATGTTATTAGTTTTATATAATAATATTATTAAGATGTTATTAGTTTTATATATTAATATTATTAAGATGTTATTAGTTTTATATATTAATATTATTAAGATGATATTAGTTTTATATATTAATATTATTAAGATGTTATTAGTTTTATATATTAATATTATTAAGATGATATTAGTTTTATATATTAATATTATTAAGATGTTGTTAGTTTTATATATTAATATTATTAAGATGTTATTAGTTTTATATAATAATATTATTAAGATGTTATTAGTTTTATATATTAATATTATTAATATGTTATTAGTTTTATATATTAATATTATTAATATGTTATTAGTTTTATATAATAATATTATTAAGATGTTATTAGTTTTATATAATAATATTATTAAGATGATATTAGTTTTATATATTAATATTATTAAGATGTTATTAGTTTTATATATTAATATTATTAAGATGATATTAGTTTTATATATTAATATTATTAAGATGTTATTAGTTTTATATATTAATATTATTAAGATGATATTAGTTTTATATATTAATATTATTAAGATGTTATTAGTTTTATATATTAATATTATTAAGATGTTATTAGTTTTATATATTAATATTATTAAGATGTTGTTAGTTTTATATATTAATATTATTAAGATGTTATTAGTTTTATATAATAATATTATTAAGATGTTATTAGTTTTATATATTAATATTATTAATATGTTATTAGTTTTATATAATAATATTATTAAGATGTTATTAGTTTTATATATTAATATTATTAAGATGTTATTAGTTTTATATAATAATATTATTAAGATGTTGTTAGTTTTATATAATAATATTATTAAGATGTTATTAGTTTTATATAATAATATTATTAAGATGATATTAGTTTTATATATTAATATTATTAAGATGATATTAGTTTTATATAATAATATTATTAAGATGTTGTTAGTTTTATATATTAATATTATTAAGATGTTATTAGTTTTATATATTAATATTATTAAGATGTTATTAGTTTTATATAATAATATTACTAAGATGTTATTAGTTTTATATAATGATATTATTAAGATGTTATTAGTTTTATATATTAATATTATTAAGATGTTGTTAGTTTTATATAATGATATTATTAAGATGTTATTAGTTTTATATATTAATATTATTAAGATGTTGTTAGTTTTATATATTAATATTATTAAGACTCTTACTGTGAAAGGGACGTCGAGGCTGTTGGACGTCACCGTAACGTCTCCGCTCAGAGCGTAGTGGAGGTTGATGTTTTCGCCTTTGATCAACGTCGTCTCCATGGCAACGCCACTCAAGATGGTGTTTACACGAGGGACACCAACATCCCTAATAACAGGACAGAGCTGCAGACAGACAGAAAGACAGACATGAGACAGACAGAGAAAGAGACATGTTATCATAGTCTGACCCGGTCTGCACCTAATCCTGCAGGTTCAGGACTCATGGACCCGGTCTGCACCTAATTCTGCAGGTTCAGGACTCATGGACCCGGTCTGCACCTAATCCTGCAGGTTCAGGACTCATGGACCCGGTTGGGTTCTGTTAAAGACTGACGGAGGAACTAACCTGAGAGATTAACACATTCGGGATGGATCCTGTTACTTGAAGAGCGCTCAGCGCCAACCTGAAACACAAGGAGAACACCAATCAAACAGTGGGTCATCATCCCGCCCCCAGAACTACAGACTCAGCTGATTGGCTGCTGTACCCCACTAATCCGTTGGTGTTCACCCGGATGCGGTCAGCCTGGACCTTACATCCCGAGTCTCCAGGCAGTAGCTCGAGTCCCAGATGTCCTTCATGTTGGGTCAGTCTCACTCCGATGGTGACGCTAACGTTTTCTCCTTTTACGACATACGCTCCCCTGAAAACACGACAGAAATAAGACACACATCACACACGTCAGACACACACACATCACACATCTCACACGTCAGACACACACACATCACACATCACACATGTCAGACATCACACATATAACATATATATATGAATATAACCCTTCTTACGTATGGAATATGAACATATAACCCTTCATATGTATAGAGTACGAACATATAACCCTTCATACATATGGAATATGAACATATAACCCTTCATATGTATAGAGTACGAACATATAACCCTTCATACATATGGAATATGAACATATAAGCCTTCATACGTATGAAATATGAACATATAACCCTTCATACGTATGGAATATGAACATATAACCCTTCATACGTATGGAGTATGAACATATAACCCTTCATACGTATGGAGTATGAACATATAACCCTTCATACATATGGAATATGAACATATAACCCTTCATATGTATGGAGTATGAACATATAACCCTTCATACATATGGAGTATGAACATATAACCTTTCATACGTATGGAATATGAACATATAACCCTTCATACATGTGGAATAGGAACATATAACCCTTCATACATATGGAATAGGAACATATAAGCCTTCATACGTATGAAATATGAACATATAACCCTTCATATGTATGGAGTATGAACATATAACCCTTCATATGTATGGAATATGAACATATAACCCTTCATACATGTGGAATATGAACATATAAGCCTTCATACATGTGGAATAGGAACATATAACCCTTCATATGTATGAAATATGAACATATAACCCTTCATATGTATGGAATATGAACATATAACCCTTCATATGTATGAAATATGAACATATAACCCTTCATATGTATGGAATATGAACATATAACCCTTCATACGTATGGAGTATGAACATATAACCCTTCATACATATGGAGTATGAACATATAACCTTTCATACGTATGGAATATGAACATATAACCCTTCATATGTATGGAATATGAACATATAACCCTTCATACGTATGGAGTATGAACATATAACCCTTCATACATATGGAGTATGAACATATAACCTTTCATACGTATGGAATATGAACATATAACCCTTCATACATGTGGAATAGGAACATATAACCCTTCATACATATGGAATAGGAACATATAAGCCTTCATACGTATGAAATATGAACATATAACCCTTCATATGTATGGAGTATGAACATATAACCCTTCATACATATGGAGTATGAACATATAACCTTTCATACGTATGGAATATGAACATATAACCCTTCATACATGTGGAATAGGAACATATAAGCCTTCATACGTATGAAATATGAACATATAACCCTTCATATGTATGGAATATGAACATATAACCCTTCATACATGTGGAATATGAACATATAAGCCTTCATACATGTGGAATAGGAACATATAACCCTTCATATGTATGAAATATGAACATATAACCCTTCATATGTATGGAATATGAACATATAACCCTTCATATGTATGGAATATGAACATATAACCCTTCATATGTATGGAATATGAACATATAACCCTTCATACATGTGGAATAGGAACATATAACCCTTCATATGTATGGAATATGAACATGTAACCCTTCATACATATGGAATATGAACATATAACCCTTCATATGTATGGAGTATGAACATATAACCCTTCATACATATGGAATATGAACATATAACCCTTCATATGTATGGAATATGAACATGTAACCCTTCATACATATGGAATATGAACATATAACCCTTCATATGTATGGAGTATGAACATATAACCCTTCATATGTATGGAATATGAACATGTAACCCTTCATACATATGGAATATGAACATATAACCCTTCATACGTATGGAGTATGAACATATAACCCTTCATACATATGGAATATGAACATATAACCCTTCATATGTATGGAGTATGAACATATAACCCTTCATACATATGGAGTATGAACATATAACCTTTCATACGTATGGAATATGAACATATAACCCTTCATACATGTGGAATATGAACATATAAGCCTTCATACATGTGGAATAGGAACATATAACCCTTCATATGTATGAAATATGAACATATAACCCTTCATATGTATGGAATATGAACATATAACCCTTCATACATATGGAATATGAACATATAACCCTTCATATGTATGGAATATGAACATATAACCCTTCATACATGTGGAATAGGAACATATAAGCCTTCATACGTATGAAATAGGAACATGTAACCCTTCATATGTATGGAGTATGAACATATAACCCTTCATACATATGGAATATGAACATATAACCCTTCATATGTATGGAATATGAACATGTAACCCTTCATACATATGGAATATGAACATATAACCCTTCATATGTATGGAATATGAACATATAACCCTTCATATGTATGGAATATGAACATATAACCCTTCATATATATGGAATATGAACATATAACCCTTCATATGTATGGAATATGAACATATAACCCTTCATATGTATGGAATATGAACATATAACCCTTCATACATATGGAATATGAACATATAACCCTTCATATGTATGGAATATGAACATATAACCCTTCATATGTATGGAATATGAACATATAACCCTTCATATGTATGGAATATGAACATATAACCCTTCATATGTATGGAATATGAACATATAACTCTTCATACATATGGAATATGAACATATAACCCTTCATATGTATGGAATATGAACATATAACCCTTCATATGTATGGAATATGAACATATAACCCTTCATATGTATGGAATATGAACATATAACCCTTCATATGTATGGAATATGAACATGTAACCCTTCATACATATGGAATATGAACATATAACCCTTCATACATACGCCGAGGGCCGCGCAGCGTCTCGGAGGTAAGATGCGGTGAAGCTCAGGTCCCTGAACTCAAACTGAAGACCTGAACCCGCCAGGAACCGGACCAAGACGTTATTCTGGTCCACGTCCAGATGGGTCAGTGTCAACCTGCAGATATGAAAATATCAAGAGAAAAAGAACCAAAAATATGACTGAGAAAATAATTAAAAAGAGGGGAAAACAAAGAATAGAACAAAACAATCTAATAATAATAATAATAATAATAATAATAATGTGGTAATTTTACCCGTTAATGCTGGACAATGGCCCCCAGAATCCTTGGAGCGGGTGGTTAAGGAGACCCCTCAAAAACCTCAGACCATAAACCTTCACTGCAACAACAAAACACAGATACTACCCCAGTTAGATATATATACAGTATATACATACAGTATACATATCTTATAACTCTAGATATATACTACATGTCTTCATCTTCATTTTAACTAGATAATTCCGCGGAAATGTGATCAGTGTGCACATCCAAATAGCAATTAAACCTAATGAAAAATAATAAAAGTGACTTAACCTTCAGATGTATAACTTTTTAAAACCTATTTAAGACCTTTCTGTTTCACACACACACACACACACACACACACACACACACACACACACACACACACAGATCATGAACATACAATATAATATTATTATTATTATTATTATTATTATTAGATCTTACAGAGATCCGTGGCTCTGTCGGTGATTCTCACTTTAACTCCGGTGGGGGGGGCGGCAGAGATGGAGGAACACAGGGAGAACAGGAAGAGGAGGGACAACACACAGGAAGTCATCCTGAAACACACACACAGACACACACACAGACACACACACACAGACACACACACACACAGAGACACACACACACACACACACACAGACACACACACACACACACACACACACACAGAGACACACACACACACACACACACAGACACACACACACACAGACACACACACGCACACAGAGACACACACACAAACACACACACGAGACATGTTAAACAACATTAACATGTTTTAGTGTGTCAACAATCTTTTTTTATTTAATATATATAATTATTTAATATATAGTTACAGTATTATATACAGTCTCTATTTAAAAAAAAAACAAATACAGGAAAAACCTGTGAAATTATGTTCAGAGAGTTCAGACCTGGAGAAAGGCTTGGAGATCTGGACGCTGTGATTGGTCGGCTGATGCTGGTCCAGAGCCGTCTGCCTGCTGTGATTGGTCGGCTGGCTGGATGGGGGCTGGATGTGATTGGTCGGCTGGCTGGATGGGGGCTGGATGTGATTGGTTGGCTGGCTGGATGGGGGCTGGATTTGATTGGTCGGCTGGCTGGATGGGGGCTGGATGTGATTGGTCAGCTGGCTGGATGGGGGCTGGATGTGATTGGTTGGCTGGCTGGATGGGGGCTGGATTTGATTGGTCGGCTGGCTGGATGGGGGCTGGATGTGATTGGTCAGCTGGCTGGATGGGGGCTGGATGTGATTGGTCGGCTGGCTGGATGGGGGCTGGATGTGATTGGTCGGCTGGCTGGATGGGGGCTGGATGTGATTGGTCGGCTGGCTGGATGGGGGCTGGATGTGATGCGGTCTCTGACGACAGTCTGCAGGTTGTTGAGTCTCGGAGGAACCCCCTGGTCTCTGAGCCCGGCAGGACACAAGCCCTCATTTTAAAGGAAGCTGATTGGCCACACCTTCTGACAGGTGGAGCTGAGACGCAGGGGTGAGAGCCATGTAGGGACAACACACACACACACACACACACACACACACACACACACAACACACACCAATGATAACAACTCAGCGTTTCTTCGGAAACGCTTGTGCAAGACAGATGATATAGGAAATATATAGAGTGAAGTTCACCTTCTTACTCTCTACTGATGTCTCTACATACTACTCTCTACTGTTGTCTCTCTACATACTACTCTCTACTGTTGTCTCTCTACATACTACTCTCTACTGATGTCTCTACATACTACTCTCTACTGTTGTCTCTCTACATACTACTCTCTACTGATGTCTCTCTACATACTACTCTCTACTGTTGTCTCTCTACATACTACTCTCTACTGTTGTCTCTCTACATACTACTCTCTACTGATGTCTCTACATACTACTCTCTACTGTTGTCTCTCTACATACTACTCTCTACTGTTGTCTCTCTACATACTACTCTCTACTGTTGTCTCTCTACATACTACTCTCTACTGATGTCTCTACATACTACTCTCTACTGATGTCTCTACATACTACTCTCTACTGTTGTCTCTCTACATACTACTCTCTACATACTACTCTCTACATACTACTCTCTACTGTTGTCTCTACATACTACTCTCTACTGTTGTCTCTCTACATACTACTCTCTACATACTACTCTCTACTGTTGTCTCTCTACATACTACTCTCTACTGTTGTCTCTCTACATACTACTCTCTACTGTTGTCTCTCTACATACTACTCTCTACTGTTGTCTCTCTACATACTACTCTCTACATACTACTCTCTACATACTACTCTCTACTGTTGTCTCTACATACTACTCTCTACTGTTGTCTCTCTACATACTACTCTCTACTGATGTCTCTACATACTACTCTCTACTGTTGTCTCTCTACATACTACTCTCTACTGATGTCTCTACATACTACTCTCTACTGTTGTCTCTCTACATACTACTCTCTACTGATGTCTCTACATACTACTCTCTACTGTTGTCTCTCTACATACTACTCTCTACTGTTGTCTCTCTACATACTACTCTCTACTGATGTCTCTACATACTACTCTCTACTGATGTCTCTACATACTACTCTCTACTGTTGTCTCTCTACATACTACTCTCTACATACTACTCTCTACTGTTGTCTCTCTACATACTACTCTCTACATACTACTCTCTACTGTTGTCTCTCTACATACTACTCTCTACTGTTGTCTCTCTACATACTACTCTCTACATACTACTCTCTACTGTTGTCTCTCTACATACTACTCTCTACATACTACTCTCTACTGTTGTCTCTCTACATACTACTCTCTACTGTTGTCTCTCTACATACTACTCTCTACATACTACTCTCTACTGTTGTCTCTCTACATACTACTCTCTACTGTTGTCTCTCTACATACTACTCTCTACTGATGTCTCTCTACTGATGTCTCTCTACATACTACTCTCTACTGTTGTCTCTCTACATACTACTCTCTACTGATGTCTCTCTACTGATGTCTCTCTACATACTACTCTCTACTGTTGTCTCTCTACTGATGTCTCTCTACATACTACTCTCTACTGTTGTCTCTCTACATACTACTCTCTACTGATGTCTCTCTACATACTACTCTCTACTGTTGTCTCTCTACATACTACTCTCTACTGATGTCTCTCTACATACTACTCTCTACTGTTGTCTCTCTACATATTACTCTCTACTGATGTCTCTCTACATACTACTCTCTACTGATGTCTCTCTACATACTACTCTCTACTGATGTCTCTACATACTACTCTACTGATGTCTCTACATACTACTCTCTACTGATGTCTCTACATACTACTCTCTACTGATATCTCTCTACATACTACTCTCTACTGATGTCTCTCTACATACTACTCTCTACTGATGTCTCTCTACATACTACTCTCTACTGATGTCTCTCTACATACTACTCTCTACTGATGTCTCTACATACTACTCTCTACTGATATCTCTCTACATACTACTCTCTACTGATGTCTCTACATACTACTCTCTACTGTTGTCTCTCTACATACTACTCTCTACTGATGTCTCTCTACATACTACTCTCTACTGTTGTCTCTCTACATATTACTCTCTACTGATGTCTCTCTACATACTACTCTCTACTGATGTCTCTCTACATACTACTCTCTACTGATGTCTCTACATACTACTCTACTGATGTCTCTACATACTACTCTCTACTGATGTCTCTACATACTACTCTCTACTGATATCTCTCTACATACTACTCTCTACTGATGTCTCTCTACATACTACTCTCTACTGATGTCTCTCTACATACTACTCTCTACTGTTGTCTCTCTACATACTACTCTCTACTGATGTCTCTCTACATACTACTCTCTACTGATGTCTCTCTACATACTACTCTCTACTGTTGTCTCTCTACATACTACTCTCTACTGATGTCTCTCTACATACTACTCTCTACTGATGTCTCTCTACATACTACTCTCTACTGATGTCTCTCTACATACTACTCTCTACTGTTGTCACTCTACATACTACTCTCTACTGATGTCTCTCTACATACTACTCTCTACTGATGTCTCTCTACATACTACTCTCTACTGATGTCTCTCTACATACTACTCTCTACTGTTGTCTCTCTACATACTACTCTCTACTGATGTCTCTCTACATACTACTCTCTACTGATGTCTCTCTACATACTACTCTCTACTGTTGTCTCTCTACATACTACTCTCTACTGATGTCTCTACATACTACTCTACTGATGTCTCTACATACTACTCTACTGATGTCTCTACATACTACTCTACTGATGTCTCTACATACTACTCTCTACTGATGTCTCTCTACATACTACTCTACTGATGTCTCTACATACTACTCTACTGATGTCTCTACATACTACTCTACTGATGTCTCTACATACTACTCTACTGATGTCTCTCTACATACTACTCTCTACTGATGTCTCTCTACATACTACTCTCTACTGTTGTCTCTACATACTACTCTCTACTGATGTCTCTACATACTACTCTCTACTGTTGTCTCTCTACATACTACTCTCTACTGTTGTCTCTCTACATACTACTCTCTACTGATGTCTCTCTACATACTACTCTCTACTGATGTCTCTCTACATACTACTCTCTACTGATGTCTCTACATACTACTCTACTGATGTCTCTACATACTACTCTACTGATGTCTCTACATACTACTCTACTGATGTCTCTACATACTACTCTCTACTGTTGTCTCTCTACATACTACTCTCTACTGTTGTCTCTCTACATACTACTCTCTACTGATGTCTCTACATACTACTCTCTACTGTTGTCTCTACATACTACTCTCTACTGTTGTCTCTCTACATACTACTCTCTACTGTTGTCTCTACATACTACTCTCTACTGCTGTCTCTCTACATACTACTCTCTACTGTTGTCTCTACATACTACTCTCTACTGTTGTCTCTCTACATACTACTCTCTACTGTTGTCTCTACATACTACTCTCTACTGTTGTCTCTACATACTACTCTCTACTGATGTCTCTCTACATACTACTCTCTACTGATGTCACTCTACATACTACTCTCTACTTTTTGTCTCTCTACATACTACTCAATACAAAAAGTGTTCCCCGTGGTCTCATGGGTCCTTATCTCTTCTCCCCCTGGTGGCCAAAAGCGGCACAGGTGAGAAAACGGACAATTGGGAACACTTTTGAAAAATGGGGGGTGCCGTTTTTGGGATTTTTAGGGGTTAGGGTTAGGATTAGGGTTAAGATTAGGGGTTACCGATAGCGTTAAGATTAGGTGTGTTCGGATTAGGGCTAGGGGTTAGGGTTGAGGGTTAGGGTAAGAGTTAGGACTAGGGGTTAGGGGTTAGGGTTGGGGGTTAGGGTAAGAGTTAGGACTAGGGGTTAGGGGTTAGGGTTGGGGGTTAGGGTAAAAGGACTAGGGATTAGGGGTTAGGGTTGGGGGTTAGGGTAAAAGGACTAGGGATTAGGGGTTAGGGTTGGGGGTTAGGGTAAAAGGACTAGGGATTAGGGGTTAGGGGATGAGAAAGTTACCTTTACTGGTCGGCTTCCCTGGGTAGCATCTGAGGGAAGGGTTTGCAGCCCTGGATCATCATATCCATATTATACAGTCCTGCAGAGGAAATAAGATCCGAGGAGGCCGGATTCCCAGGGTGGGCTACACTGAGATACTCAAGGACAGGACTGTTAATTAGGTGGTGTTTCATAAAACTGTATGAAATATGAAAGGATGATGTTGAACATCTGTCCTGTAGGGTAACATTACAGCTTGTTTCTCCCTGATGCTGAACATCTGTCCTGTAGGGTAACATTACAGCTTGTTTCTACCTGATGCTGAACATCTGTCCTGTAGGGTAACATTACAGCTTGTTTCTACCTGATGCTGAACATCTGTCCTGTAGGGTAACATTACAGCTTGTTTCTACCTGATGCTGAACATCTGTCCTGTAGGGCAGGGGTTCCCAAAACTTTCAGCCCACGACCCCCAAAGTAACGGTGCAAGTGACTCGCGACCCCCCCACTATAAACATTGCGCGCAACCGCGCACGCACTATAGGAGTATCCAAACACGAGCATATTGACAACACAAAATAACACAACAGCCATAACATTACTTAACAGTAATTTACTCATTACTTTAATTTGAATTTAACCTCACCTAATGAGATGGATGTGCAACATGTTTGGAGCACAGCAAGTGAAATCTTGGTTTAATGTTGGAGACCGCTACTCGGAGATCATCCTCCACATCCAATCGCGATCTGTATTTATTTTTAAGATACATCAGTGCCGAGAAAGTCTTGTCGCACAAGTAGGTAGAGCCAAACGGCACCTGGATAGCTGTGGGTGTTCCCTCTCAACTGAAATCCAAAACTCAGCCAGCGTCTTAGAACTGAACGCCGTCTTCAAGTTCGGTCGCTGGACAGGTCAACCGATGCGTCCTCCAGCTCGGATGTCAGATGGTTTGCCCTTGTTTCAAATCAAAAGAGCTGTTCCCTTTTTATTTATTTGCTTGGTTTTATTTTAAATTTAGCCACTAGTTTTATCTTGTGTTAAAATCATGGCTAACATATGCTATTTCTAATCGTTTTTACATTTTTATTTTATTTCTGGAAATCAACTTGCGACCCCCCCTCTCTGGCTCGCGACCCCCCCTGTGGGTCCCGACCCCCACTTTGGGAATCACTGCTGTAGGGTAACATTACAGCTTGTTTCTCCCTGATGCTGAACATCTGTCCTGTAGGGTAACATTACAGCTTGTTTCTACCTGATGCTGAACATCTGTCCTGTAGGGTAACATTACAGCTTGTTTCTCCCTGATGCTGAACATCTGTCCTGTAGGGTAACATTACAGCTTGTTTCTACCTGATGCTGAACATCTGTCCTGTAGGGTAACATTACAGCTTGTTTCTCCCTGATGCTGAACATCTGTCCTGTAGGGTAACATTACAGCTTGTTTCTACCTGATGCTGAACATCTGTCCTGTAGGGTAACATTACAGCTTGTTTCTCCCTGATGCTGAACATCTGTCCTGTAGGGTAACATTACAGCTTGTTTCTCCCTGATGCTGAACATCTGTCCTGTAGGGTTACATTACAGCTTGTTTCTCCCTGATGCTGAACATCTGTCCTGTAGGGTAACATTACAGCTTGTTTCTCCCTGATGCTAAACATCTGTCCTGTAGGGTAACATTACAGCTTGTTTCTCCCTGATGCTGAACATCTGTACTGTAGGGTAACATTACAGCTTGTTTCTACCTGATGGTGAACATCTGTCTTGTAGGGTAACATTACAGCTTGTTTCTCCCTGATGCTGAACATCTGTCCTGTAGGGTAACATTACAGCTTGTTTCTCCCTGATGCTGAACATCTGTCCTGTAGGGTTACATTACAGCTTGTTTCTACCTGATGCTGAACATCTGTCCTGTAGGGTAACATTACAGCTTGTTTCTCCCTGATGCTGAACATCTGTCCTGTAGGGTAACATTACAGCTTGTTTCTACCTGATGCTGAACATCTGTCCTGTAGGGTTACATTACAGCTTGTTTCTCCCTGATGCTGACCATCTGTCCTGTAGGGTTACATTACAGCTTGTTTCTCCCTGATGCTGAACATCTGTCCTGTAGGGTAACATTACAGCTTGTTTCTACCTGATGCTGAACATCTGTCCTGTAGGGTAACATTACAGCTTGTTTCTCCCTGATGCTGAACATCTGTCCTGTAGGGTTACATTACAGCTTGTTTCTATCTACCAATCTATCTCACCAGCGATGAACTCAGCGTTTCTTAGGAAACTCTTGTGCAAACATGATATCGTGGGTGTGTGTGTGTGTCTGTAATCTTGTTTAACTATACTTGTGGGGACAGCTTTGTGGGGACAAATTGCTGGACCCACAAATTTAAGGGCTGCTTCAGGGTTAAGACTTGTGTGTGTCTGAGTGTGCATGTGTGAGAGAATATGTGTGTTTGTCTGTGTGTGTTCTTGTTTAACTAAAATCATGGGGTCCAATAACCAGGAGTTCAGTATACTTGTGGGGCCAACATGCAACATTGACCCCACAACTTAAATGGGCTGTTTGAGGGTTAAGACGTGTGTGTGTGTGTGTGTGTGTGTGTGTAGTGTGTGTGTGTGTGTGTGTGTAGTATAAGCATGATGTGGTGATTTTAAAGGAAGAGCAGCATCATGTGTGTTATGAAACAGCAGCAGATGATATCTGGGTCGGACCAGAACATGAGTTCACCTGAAGACAGCTTCCTGTTCGGTAGAAACAAACCTTCAATGAGGTCGTTGGTAGAAGTGTGTGTGTCTGTATGTGTGTGTAATTTCAATTTCAATTTCAATTTATTTATAGTATCAATTCACAACAAGAGTTATCTCAAGACACTTTACAGATAGAGTAGGTCTAGACCACACTCCAGTGTGTAAGTGTGTATGTGTGTGTGTGTAAATGTTTTGTACGTTTATGTAAATGTGTTTATGCGTGTGTCTGAGTGTGTGTGTGTGTATATGTATGTGTGTGTGTATGTGTATGAGTGTATGTGTATTTATGTGTGTGTGTGTGTATGTGTGTGGGTGTATGTATGTATGTGTGTATGGGTGTATGTGTGTATATGTGTGTATATGTGTATGTATGTGTGTGTAAATGTTTTGTACGTATATGTAAATGTGTTTATGCGTGTGTTTGAGTGTGTGTATGTGTGTGTCTGTGTATGTGTGTGTGTGTCTGAGTGTGTGTATGTATGTGTGTGTGTATATATGTGTGTGAGTGTATGTAAGTGTGTGTGTGTGTGTATGTATGTGTGTGTGTGTGTGTCTGAGTGTGTGTATGTGTGTGAGTGTATGTAAGTGTGTGTGTGTGTGTATGTGTGTGTGTGTATATGTGTGTGAGTGTATGTAAGTGTGTGTGTGTGTGTATGTGTGTGTGTGTGTGTATATGTGTGTGTATGTATGTGTGTGTAAGTGTGTGTAAATGTTTTGTACGTATATGTAAATGTATGCGTGTGTCTGAGTGTGTGTATGTGTGTGTGTCTGTGTATGTGTGTGTGTCTGTGTCTGTGTATGTGTGTCTGTGTGTGTGTGTGTGTGTGTGTGTGTGTGTGTGTGTGTGTGTGTGTGTGTGTGAGAGGTAACAGACGAGACTGAGGTACTGACTGAGTTTATTGGAGTCAGAGAGAAACATGCTGTTAGATCATCACTACGACTACCAGCTGCACAATTAGCATTAGACTGCCCGGTTGGTGGGGGGGGTGCTGGGGGGGGAGGGGGGTGCTGGGGGGGACGGGGCTGGGGGGGGGCTTCCAGTCGCAGTTAAAATGCATCAAAACATCGTCTACGGAGCAGAACGTGAGCTAACGGAGCCTTTTAGACATCATCGTGTTTCTTTAGAAATAAACAACGGACAAATAGTCTTTAAACGCTTCAGATGGAGAGTTATTCTCTGTTAAAATGAATGGGAGTCAATGGGATGCTAACGGCGGGTGATGCTTCGTAGCATTAAAATGAATGGGAGTCAATGGGATGCTAACGGCGAGTGATGCTTCCTAGCATTAAAATGAATGGGAGTCAATGGGATGCTAACGGCGGGTGATGCTTCGTAGCATTAAAATGAATGGGAGTCAATGGGATGCTAACGGCGGGTGATACTTCCTAGCATTAAAATGAATGGGAGTCAATGGGATGCTAACGGCGGGTGATGCTTCGTAGCATTAAAATGAATGGGAGTCAATGGGATGCTAACGGCGGGTGATGCTTCCTAGCATTAAAATGAATGGGAGTCAATGGGATGCTAACGGCGGGTGATGCTTCCTAGCATTAAAATGAATGGGAGTCAATGGGATGCTAACGGCGGGTGATGCTTCGTAGCATTAAAATGAATGGGAGTCAATGGGATGCTAGAGAAAAAAGAACATTATATATAAAATATTGTTCTTTTTTTCTCTCAACGCCATAATGACTTACTGTTCAGAACAAACACTTTGAATTATGGGTAATTATTTAACTAAGTCTAGAGACGTCCCTCCCTGATGTGTTACAGAAGCCTCTCGTTAGCATCTCGTTAGCATCTTGGAGGCTACTTCAGACGCTACAGAAGCCTCTCGTTAGCATCTCGTTAACATCTCGGAGGCTACTTCAGACGCTACAGAAGCCTCTCGTTAGCATCTCGTTAGCATCTCGGAGGCTACTTCAGACGCTACAGAAGCCTCTCGTTAGCATCTCGTTAGCATCTCGGAGGCTACTGGTTGCAAAGTGACGCATGCACGACTCACATCGGGGAATGAGAAAGTAGAAAGAAGAGGAAGGAAAGAAAGGATGAAAGAGACAAAGATCCTCTGAGCAACAGTTGAATAAAGAGAAGAAGGGACGTGGGAGGGGAGGAGAAAAGGAAAGAAAGCAGCAGGCAGGCGACTTCCTGTTTGACACCCCCCCCCCCCCCCATTGGCACTCAAAGCGCTGATGACGCGGGGGAAGTATTTACAGGATGGCAGGATGTTAGCCTAGCTTAGCATAAAGAGTGGAAGCAGATGGAACAGCTAGCCTGACGTTGCATCTCGTTGGGGCGTCTTATTCAATTTTAAAAAGTTGACATATTCCAGTCTGATTATCATCAACATCCATTCCTTTAATTTTAGTCTCAATAATTCCTAATTTCTGCTTTTCTAACTCAAACATTAGGTATAATTTCCTATAAATGAGGTTTATTGACCATAAATTCCAAAAATAACTAAAACTAAAGTTAATAAGTTAGTGTTACGTAGTGTTGAACTTTAAAGTGACAAACATTGGAAGTGTTTTCAATTTTGACGAGAAGACAACGCGAGGATTAAAGCTGCATTCTCTGTGTGTGTACGAGTGTGTGTGTGTGTGCGTGCGTGTGTGTACGAGCGTGTGTGTACGAGCGTGTGTGTGTACGAGCGTGTGTGTGTGTGTACGAGCGTGTGTGTACGAGCGTGTGTGTACGAGCGTGTGTGTACGAGCGTGTGTGTGTACGAGCGTGTGTGTGTGTACGAGCGTGTGCGTGTGTGTACGAGCGTGTGCGTGTGTGTACGGGCGTGTG
>CM057251.1:28505961-28518461 GCA_029931835.1 Etheostoma nigrum
CATTAATAATATTAATAATAACAACAACATTAATAATATTAATAGTGTAGTTCGTCTGGCTCACCTGCTGCTCTGCTGGGCGTGTCCCTGAGGGGGGGCGGCGGCCTGTTGGCGCCCTGTTGGGACGGGGTGGGGGAGGCGGGGGGAGGTGGAGGGGCGGGGCCTCTGGTGGGGGTGTGGCCTCCCGGTGGGGGGGCGGCCCTCTTGTTGCTGAGCGAGTTGTGGCGCTGCGGAAGCTCCGGCGCCGCCTCGCCGCTGCCGGTTGGCCGGTACGGCGGGGGGGGCGGGGCCAGGGAGGAGGAAGAGGGGGGGGCTGTGTTTCCTCCGGAGGTGGGGGGTCTGCTGTTAGCTGGCGACGGCGGAGGTTTGGAGGGAAGGGGCGGGGTGTTGTTGGGGGTCGGGGGGAGGGGTTTCTCTCTGTTGTAAGAAGAGGAGGGAGGCGATGGGGCGTTCCCACGGCGACAAAGAGGAGGAGGGGGAGGGGGGGCGGAGGAGGAGTGCTTCATGCTGCCGGACGGGGAGGAGGGGGAGAGGTTGGGAAGGGAGGGGCGCTGGGAGCGGCCCGTTTCCACTGGCGACAGCGCCTGAGGGGAGGGGCTTTCTGTGTCGTCATGGCGATGGCTGGGGGGGCGGGGCGCTGCGGCGCGAGTTGAGGGAGAACGGCCAGAGGACCCGTCTGCAGGGAGAACCAATCAGAAAACATCTCGTTAATATTCATACAGCCCGAATGATTAAGGATCGTTAATAAGGCCGATCCGAATATCTGGTTATATCTGGTGGACAGCGTCCTCTGGTGGACAGACGATGCAACGCCATCACTAACAGGGACGTTGTAGAGCGTCCTCTGGTGGACAGACGATGCAACGCCATCACTAACAGGGACGTTGTAGAGCGTCCTCTGGTGGACAGACTATGCAACGCCATCACTAACAGGGACGCTGTAGAGCGTCCTCTGGTGGACAGACTATACAACGCCATCACTAACAGGGACGTTGTAGAGCGTCCTCTGGTGGACAGACTATGCAACGCCATCACTAACAGGGACGTTGTAGAGCGTCCTCTGGTGGACAGACTATACAACGCCATCACTAACAGGGACATTGTAGAGCGTCCTCTGGTGGACAGACTATGCAACGCCATCACTAACAGGGACGTTGTAGAGCGTCCTCTGGTGGACAGACTATGCAACGCCATCACTAACAGGGACGTAGTAGAGCGTCCTCTGGTGGACAGACTATGCAACACCATCACTAACAGGGACGTTGTAGAGCGTCCTCTGGTGGACAGACTATGCAACGCCATCACTAACAGGGACATTGTAGAGCGTCCTCTGGTGGACAGACTATGCAACGCCATCACTAACAGGGACATTGTAGAGCGTCCTCTGGTGGACAGACTATGCAACGCCATCACTAACAGGGACGTTGTAGAGCGTCCTCTGGTGGACAGACTATGCAACACCATCACTAACAGGGACGTTGTAGAGCGTCCTCTGGTGGACAGACTATGCAACACCATCACTAACAGGGACGTAGTAGAGCGTCCTCTGGTGGACAGACTATGCAACGCCATCACTAACAGGGACGTTGTAGAGCGTCCTCTGGTGGACAGACTATGCAACGCCATCACTAACAGGGACGTAGTAGAGCGTCCTCTGGTGGACAGACTATGCAACGCCATCACTAACAGGGACGTTGTAGAGCGTCCTCTGGTGGACAGACTATGCAACGCCATCACTAACAGGGACGTAGTAGAGCGTCCTCTGGTGGACAGACTATGCAACACCATCACTAACAGGGACGTTGTAGAGCGTCCTCTGGTGGACAGACTATGCAACGCCATCACTAACAGGGACGTTGTAGAGCGTCCTCTGGTGGACAGACTATGCAACGCCATCACTAACAGGGACGTTGTAGAGCGTCCTCTGGTGGACAGACTATGCAACGCCAACACTAACAGGGACGTTGTAGAGCGTCCTCTGGTGGACAGACTATACAACGCCATCACTAACAGGGACGTTGTAGAGCGTCCTCTGGTGGACAGACTATGTAACGCCATCACTAACAGGGACGTAGTAGAGCGTCCTCTGGTGGACAGACTATGCAACGCCAACACTAACAAGGACGTTGTAGAGCGTCCTCTGGTGGACAGACTATGCAACGCCATCACTAACAGGGACGTTGTAGAGCGTCCTCTGGTGGACAGACTATGTAACGCCATCACTAACAGGGACGTAGTAGAGCGTCCTCTGGTGGACAGACTATGCAACACCATCACTAACAGGGACGTTGTAGAGCGTCCTCTGGTGGACAGACTATGCAACGCCATCACTAACAGGGACGTAGTAGAGCGTCCTCTGGTGGACAGACTATGCAACACCATCACTAACAGGGACGTTGTAGAGCGTCCTCTGGTGGACAGACTATGCAACGCCATCACTAACAGGGACGTTGTAGAGCGTCCTCTGGTGGACAGACTATGCAACGCCATCACTAACAGGGACGTTGTAGAGCGTCCTCTGGTGGACAGACTATGCAACACCATCACTAACAGGGACGTTGTAGAGCGTCCTCTGGTGGACAGACTATGCAACGCCATCACTAACAGGGACGTAGTAGAGCGTCCTCTGGTGGACAGACTATGCAACGCCATCACTGACAGGGACGTTGTAGAGCGTCCTCTGGTGGACAGACTATGCAACGCCAACACTAACAGGGACGTTGTAGAGCGTCCTCTGGTGGACAGACTATACAACGCCATCACTAACAAGGACGTTGTAGAGCGTCCTCTGGTGGACAGACTATGCAACGCCATCACTAACAGGGACGTTGTAGAGCGTCCTCTGGTGGACAGACTATGCAACGCCATCACTAACAGGGACGTTGTAGAGCATCATTATTTAAATGATTCTGATACATTACTATTTTTTATATTATAAATTATTATATTTATATATTATTTTTTAATCGGCCATTATAAATGCCGATGCCGATATATCGTGAAAAAGCCAAATATCGGCCGATAATATCTCGCTCAGCAACAATATAACATTTGTATTATTTCCTAAATTATTTCTGTCATTTCTTAATATAGATCTTTATTAATAACTGCTGTATATTAGATATTAATTCATTAATATTAATGAATTAATATCGGCCGATAATAGGCATCTTCCAGATATATCGGTCAGGCTTTAATACACGCCAATTATTATAAAAAGATGAAGAAGTTGTATATAATTAAATAGCAGAAAGGTACCTGCGACGGGTCTGAGTTTGGGGACTCCGGCGGTGAACCGCGTCGGTGGAGCAGAACCTGAAGGACTTCCTGCTGCGCTGCCATTGGCTCCCCCGGCTGTGGCTCCGCCTCCTTTAGGCTCTGAGAACCACAACCATTGAACAGGTGAGTGTAAGCTCCGCCTCCTGATGGAACTATGATGACTCTACGATGACATCACTGACAGGGCTGCACAGTGGGTTGTTATCGCCATGGCGTTTACCAAAAAACATGATTTTTTCACTTTTTGTCACACAGACAAACACGCAGACAGACACGCAGACAGACAGACACGCAGACAGACACGCAGACAGACACGCAGACAGACAGACACGAAGACAGACATGCAGACAGACACGCAGACAGACACGCAGGCAGACATGCAGACAGACACGCAGACAGACATGCAGACAGACATGCAGACAGACACGCAGACAGACATGCAGACAGACACGCAGACAGACACGCAGGCAGACATGCAGACAGACACGCAGACAGACATGCAGACAGACACGCAGACAGACACGCAGACAGACAGACACGCAGACAGACACGCAGACAGACATGCAGACAGACAGGCAGGCAGACACGCAGACAGACACGCAGACAGACACGCAGGCAGACACGCAGGCAGACAGACAGAGTTTGGTTGGTCTGTAGTATTAGAGTGGGGTCCCAGCCTTGCTCATCACAGTGATATCGTCATGACGATATTCCCCTCCCATGGTGCAGCCCTGACCCCTGATGTATGAGTGATGGGTGAATGGGTGAGGGTGTGTGAGTGAGTGAGTGTCTGTGTGAGAAGGTGTGTATGTGTATATATATGTGTGTTTGAGTGCAAGTGTGTGCGTGTGTGAGAGTGTGTGCGTGTATGTGTGTGCGTGTGTGCGTGTGTGAGGGTGTGTGCGTGTGTGTGTGTGTGTGTGTGCGTGTGTGTGTGAGAGGGTGTGTGTGTGTGTGAAGGTGTGTGTGTGTGTGTGTGAGGGTGTGTGTGTGTGCGTGTGTGAGGGTGTGTGTGAGGGTGTGTGTGAAGGTGTGTGTGTGTGTGTGTGTGAGGGTGTGTGTGTGGGTGTGTGTGTGTGTGTGTGAGGGTGTGTGCGTGTGTGAGGGTGTGTGTGTGCGTGTGTGCGTGCGTGAGGGTGTGTGTGTATGTGTGTGTGAGGGTGTGTGTGAATGTGTGTGTGTGTGAGTGTGTGAGTGTGTGCGTGTGTGAGGGTGTGTGTGTGCGTGTGTGAGGGTGTGTGTGTGTGAGGGTGTGTGTGAGTGTGTGCGTGAGGGTGTGTGTGTGTGTGTGCAGGTGAGATGATGTCTGAAACACGGAGGTGAGTGGTGGTGAGATGAGGCGGAGTGATTTGAGACTAGAGTAGAAAGTGAGTGACGTGTTACGCTCCCCCGCAGCTCCGATGACATCATCGACAGCACAACATGATGACAAACAGACAGTGGAAATCATTATAGGTCATCACAAAGGTCAGAGGTCACAGCTCGGCGTGTGTGTGGTTGCAGAGGGAGTTACAGGCTGGAACTATTTCTTCTCTGTGTATCCATCCGCCCAGTAACATGCAGTGTCTCCTATTTACATTTAATATCTCCTGGCAGGAAATGGAAGTTGCTCTGATTCCTCCTCTGGGTGGAATAGGAGGAGGAGGAGGAGGAGGAGGAAGAGAAGGAGAAGTAGGGAGAGGAGGAGGAGGAGGAGGAGGAGAAGTAGGGAGAAGAGGAGGAGGAGAAGGAGGAGGAGGAAGAGGACAAGGAAGAGGAGAAGGAGGAGGAAGAGGACAAGGAAGAGGAGAAGGAAGAGGAGAAGGAGAAGTAGGGAGAGGAGGAGGAGGAGAAGGAGGAGAAGAATGGAGAGGAGGAGGAAGAGGAGAAGTAGGGAGAGGAGGAGGAGGAGGAAGAGGAGAAGGAATAGGAGGATGAGGGAGAGGAGGAAGAGGAGAAGGAATAAGAGAAGGAAAAGGAGGGGGAGGAGGAAGAGGAAGAGGAGAAGGAGGAGGAGAAGGAATAGGAGAAGGAAAAGGAGGAAGAGGAGGAAGAGAAACTTGCAAAAACTACAGTTTGATGAAGAGACTGTCTTGTAACATCCCCATGGCAACGGGGGAAATGGCTGCCCTTGTGTGGGATTAGGGGGTCAGACAGCTCTAAGAACAAGAACTAGTCCCAACGTGTAGGTCCCTGTACTGCTTTGGGTCTGGGTGACAGCATGAGCCAGCAGGTCAGCCGGCGCTCTGCAGGAGGCTGCAGCCTCCAGCCAGCCGCTCCACCCACAGCACAGGTATCACCGAATCATCCAATCAGCTGCGAGTCTCAAAACATCAGGACATGAAGATGAGTCGGCATCGCCACAAACATCTCAGACGTGGAGACAGAGAGAAGTGGAACAGAGACATTAAAACACTCAAATCAGCTGGTCCTGGTGGGGGTGGGGGTCCTGGTGGGTGGGGGGGGGGGTGTGTGTGTGTGTCGCTGTGATGTCAGTTTGTTACAGATGTCTATCAGCGTGTGACTCGGCGGGTCCTGATGATGTTCACCGTGATGCTGCTTCTCTTTTAAAGGAAAAGTCTGAACATTTATATTTTAGAATGAAAGACCTGGGAGATAAATAACATCCCAGAGTCCGGTCTAGACCTGCTCTTTATGGAAAGACCTGGGAGATAAATAACATCCCAGAGTCCGGTCTAGACCTGCTCTTTATGGAAAGACCTGGGAGATAAATAACATCCCAGAGTCCGGTCTAGACCTGCTCTTTATGGAAAGACCTGGGAGATAAATAACATCCCAGAGTCCGATCTAGACCTGCTCTTTATGGAAGACCTGGGAGATAAATAACATCCCAGAGTCCGGTCTAGACCTGCTCTTTATGGAAAGACCTGGGAGATAAATAACATCCCAGAGTCCGGCCTAGACCTGCTCTGGGATACCAACAACCCGTCTGGATGTTTGGGACCATGCCAGGCCGTAACCTTGGACGCGGCTGGCTGACCCCTGCAAACCCCGGCTGACCCCTGCAGGAGCCCTATAACATCACAAGGTGAGTCTCTTACTCTGGGTCTTATCTGCAGCCGTCCTCTGCTGATCCTCAGACGGCGGCCCTGGGGGCCCGTGTGGCCCTGGGGGCCCCGGGCCCTGTTGCTGGTGTAGGTATTGGTATAAGCGAATGTATGGGTGGTCTGTGGGGGGTGTTTGGCTCGTCGGTGTCGGGCTCTTACTGTCGAGCAGCGGCGCGCTGCGGTCGTTCACCACCGCCACCTTCCTCAGCCGCGTGCCGTTAGAGATGGCCGTCAGCAGGGCGCCGCGACCTTTGGCCTCCTCTCTGCTCAGCTGGGGGGGGCTGGTGTTGGCCTGGGGGGGTCAGAGGGAGGTTTTGTCTGTTAGCGGGTACCGTGTGTGTGTGTGTGTGTGTGTGTGTGTTAGCAGGTACCAGGTGTGTGTATGTGTGTGTGTGTTAGCAGGTACCAGGTGTGTGTGTGTGTGTTAGCAGGTACCAGGTGTGTGTGTGTTTGTGTGTGCGTGTATTAGCAGGTCCCAGGTGTGTGTGTGTGTGTGTGTGTGTGTGTGTGTGTGTATTAGTAGGTCCCAGGTGTGTGTGTGTGTGTGTGTGTGTGTGTATTAGTAGGTCCCAGGTGTGTGTGTGTGTGTGTGTGTGTGTGAGGTACCAGGTGTGTGTGTGTGTGTGTGTGAGGTACCAGGTGTGTGTGTGTGTGTGAGGTACCAGGTGTGTGTGTGTGTGTGTGTGTGAGGTACCAGGTGTGTGTGTGTGTGTGTGTGTGTGTGTGTGTGTGTGTGTGAGGTACCAGGTGTGTGTGTGTGTGTGTGTGTGTGAGGTACCAGGTGTGTGTGTGTGTGTGTGTGTGTGTGAGGTACCAGGTGTGTGTGTGTGTGTGTGTGTGAGGTACCAGGTGTGTGTGTGTGTGTGTGTGTGAGAGGTACCAGGTGTGTGTGTGTGTGTGTGTGTGAGGTACCAGGTGTGTGTGTGTGTGTGTGTGTGAGGTACCAGGTGTGTGTGTGTGTGTGTGTGTGTGAGGTACCAGGTGTGTGTGTGTGTGTGTGTGTGAGGTACCAGGTGTGTGTGTGTGTGTGTGTGTGAGGTACCAGGTGTGTGTGTGTGTGTGTGTGAGGTACCAGGTGTGTGTGTGTGTGTGTGTGTGTGTGAGGTACCAGGTGTGTGTGTGTGTGTGTGTGAGAGGTACCAGGTGTGTGTGTGTGTGTGTGTGAGGTACCAGGTGTGTGTGTGTGTGTGTGTGTGTGTGTGTGAGGTACCAGGTGTGTGTGTGTGTGTGTGTGAGAGGTACCAGGTGTGTGTGTGTGTGTGTGTGAGAGGTACCAGGTGTGTGTGTGTGTGTGTGTGTGAGGTACCAGGTGTGTGTGTGTGTGTGTGTGTGTGTGTGAGAGGTACCAGGGGCTTTTTATTGTAATGAAAGCGAGTTGAGTAGATACCACGCAGTGGAAACACAGCATTAGTGTTTGTGTGTGGTTACCTGGCTGAAGGTGGGGGGAGGAGGGGGTCCCCCTGGCGGGGGAGGAGGGGGAGGCATCCTGCTGGGGGGGGCTGGCCACACCTGATCACCTGAAACACACATCACATGCCTTTTATTGTGCTGGACCCAGAGAAACCAACCAGGAGCCATTTGACCCAGATTCTGGAGCTAAACCTGTTCCACCAGCTTCAGCTCAGGAACCCTTCATTCATGTGTCTTCAGTAATGAAAGCCTCACGGGTCTTTCCTTAAAACCAGACCACATTAGACCAGATCTACATCAAAACCCCCAAACTCAGGCTGGTCAGACCCGGACTACATTAACATGGAGACTCTGAGGACTGTTTTACACCCAGAATGTATGTGTGTGTGCGTGTATATATTGTGCCTGTGTGTCTCTGTGTGTATATGTATTGTGCCTGTGTGTGTGTGTGTGTGTGTGTATGTATTGTGTGTGTGTGTGTATGTATTGTGTGTGTGTGTGTGTATGTATTGTGTGTGTGTGTGTGTATGTATTGTGTGTGTGTGTGTATGTATTGTGTGTGTGTGTATGTATGTGTGTGTGTGTGTGTGTGTGTGTGTGTGTGTGTATGTATTGTGTGTGTGTGTATGTATTGTGTGTGTGTGTGTATGTATTGTGTGTGTGTGTGTATGTATTGTGTGTGTGCCTGTGTGTGTATGTATTGTGTGTGTGTGTGTATGTATTGTGTGTGTGCCTGTGTGTGTATGTATTGTGTGTGCGAGAGTGTGTGTGTGTGTAGTGTGTGTGTGTGTGTGTGTGTGTGTATGTATTGTGTGTGCGAGAGTGTGTGTGTGTGTAGTGTGTGTGTGTGTGTGTGTGTGTGTGTGTATGTATGTATTGTGTGTGTGTGTGTGTGTGTGTGTATGTATTGTGCCTGTGTGTGTGTATGTATTGTGTGTGCGAGAGTGTGTGTGTGTGTGTGTGTGTGTGTTCCCGTCGTTAACATTACAGCCGTCTATCTGAATATGAAGACAGGATCAGGCTCTCTGAGGGAGTCCAGCTGTTTGCTATTCAAATCCAGCAGTCCCTTCATTCTGTCCTTTACTGCATGGCCCTGCATGTCATTCAGCTCTTATCCAGTGGACAATGTCTCCATATCTCAGAGGTCCCCGCCTCTGGAGCAGTAGAGTAGAATAGAAAGCCTTTATAGTCGTCATAAGATTAAAAGGGCAGTACCTGGGCAACGAGATTAAAGCTAAACCTTTACAGCGTCCACACAACTATAAAAATATAAAATGTAAAGTGCAGAAAAAAAGATATGGGGGGGGGGCTGTGTTTATTGTGCCTGTTTGTGTGTTTATTGTGCCCGCGTGTGTGTGTGTGTGTTACGTGTCAGACCCGGACTGCATTACATCATGGACTCTAAAGACTGTTTTACACCCAGATCCTGATTCCTGAGACATTTATTTGTTTAAAACAAAAGGCGAGATCTCGATGCTGTTCCTCAGCATCGTCAGATTGATACATTAGCTCGCAGCTAGCATCATCAGCACCGGCCTGACACCGCTAACAGCCGACGGCTAACGGCTACAGCCGACGGCTAACGGCCGACAGCTACAGCCGACGGCTAACGGCCGACAGCTACAGCCGACGGCTAACGGCCGACAGCTACAGCCGACGGCTAACGGCTACAGCCGACGGCCGACAGCTACAGCCGACGGCTAACAGCTAAGGGCTACCAGCGACAGCCAACAGCTACACCTAACATTTAACGATTAAAGCTACCAGCTAACGGCTAACAGCTAACATTTAACGGCTAAAGCTAACGCTACAGCTAGCGGCTAACACGGTTTCTGTGGAAACGGTTATTCACGGTGGAGGCTAGAATGGATCCAGCCACTGCGACTACAGTTAGTTTAGGAAAAGAGATTGTAGTTTGGGTTAAAACACTCCCGAGGAACGAACACGGGCTTCCTGAGTGAAAGTATTAAAATTATATCATTATATCATTATATTAGGCTAGCCGTAACGTTAGCTGTATCCCTTCTAGCAAAGACCATCTGAAAAATACGTAGAGAAATAGCTATGATAAACATAACGCGCCATAAATGTCAAAAAAGTGCCAAAACCATCTAAAAGATGCCAAAAGACAGCAATCCGTCCCCATGGGGACGGCTCTGTATTATAACGGGTTGAGGAGGGATACAGCTAACGGTACGGCGATGACTGTTAACTTTAGGCTCCAAAACAACTGCTTTAGTTTAGGGAAAATACCGGGGTTTGGATTGAAACACTCCCGAGGAACGAACACGAGTTTCCTGGGTGAACGTATTAAAATTATATTATTGTATTAGCTTAGATTTTGCCTAACTTCCGGCCGTAGCTGTATCCCTTCTATTCCCGGAGTTAGCTGCGCTGCTAGTTAGCAGTGTGTTAGCATTAGCACACAGGTGAAATAGACCCTACCTGTGAACGTTACAGTCTCCCCGCCGGTTCACTCATACTGCATCTGTCTGTCGGGTGTCTTCATGTCTCTGCCGGGGTCCGGGGTCCAACTTCCCGCTGTGTCCCTTCTCAGGGGACCGCTGTCTCTGCTGTTGTTAGCCGTTAGCCTGTTAGCCTATTACCCTGTTAGCTGCGCTGCAGACGGTCAGCCAGCAGCGAGGACTCTGCGGCTGCAGCGCGCAGGAAGCACCGCATCACGTCTGCGTCTCATAAAATACACACACACATCGTTCAGTATCTCTTCTAACTTCTGTGGTTTATGTTTTATTATATTACAGCTGTAATTATAAATATGTATAATAAATAAAAAATATGTATTGTATTAAATAAGTATGAGGTAATGAGATAGTTATCTCACATAACTGTAGATTGTGTGTGCGTGTGTGTGTGTGTGTGTATGTATGTAGTGTGTGTGTGCCTGTGTGTGTGTGTGTGTGTGTATGTATGTATTGTGTGTGTGCCTGTGTGTATGTGTGTATGTATTTATTTATTTACCTTTATTTAACCAGAAAGAAAACTCATTGAGATTAAAAATCTCTTTTCCAAGAGCGTCCTGGCCAAGATAAACAGCAGCACAAACAACAAGGTTGCAGACATATAACAAATAACATATATCATGAACATAAAACATAAAACACTTTATACTGTTAATAAATAGTGAATAACAAGGTCATAAAATATCTAAATTTCAACAATAGTGAATAACAACAAGGATCGTTAGAATAATCAATCATAACAACTACAGCCAGTGTGTTCAGCCTCCATGTCAGTTAAAAGTACTTTAAAAGCCGCCAGCCTTTTTGTATGTATTGTGTGTGTGTGTATCTCAGGTGAAGCTGCAGCAGGAGTCTTTGTTCCCGTCGTTAACATTACAGCCGTCTATCTGAATATGAAGACAGGATCAGGCTCTCTGAGGGAGTCCAGCTGTTTGCTATTCAAATCCAGCAGTCCCTTCATTCTGTCCTTTACTGCATGGCCCTGCATGTCATTCAGCTCTTATCCAGTGGACAATGTCTCCATATCTCAGAGGTCCCCGCCTCTGGAGCAGTAGAGTAGAATAGAAAGCCTTTATAGTCGTCATAAGATTATAAGGGCAGTACCTGGGCAACGAGATTAAAGCTAAACCTTTACAGCGTCCACACGGAATATAAACATATAAAATGTAAAATATAGGCAGTGCAGAAAAAAGATAGGGGGGGGGGGGGCTGGTGCACAGTCCTGAGAGCAACTACAGTATATATACACACAGTGAGGAAAATAAGTATTTGAACACGCTGCTATTTTGCAAGTTCTCCCACTTAGAAATCATGGAGGGTCTGAAATTGTCATCGTAGGTGCATGTCCACTGTGAGAGACATAATCTAAAAAAACATCCAGAAATCACAATGTATGATTTTTTAACTATTTATTTGTATGATACAGCTGCAAATAAGTATTTGAACACCTGAGAAAATCAATGTTAATATTTGGTACAGTAGCCTTTGTTTGCAGTTCCAGAGGTCAAACGTTTCCTGTAGTTCTTCACCAGGTTTGACACACTGCAGAAGGGATTTTGGCCCACTCCTCCACACAGATCTTCTCTAGATCAGTCAGGTTTCTGGGCTGTCGCTGAGAAACACGGAGTTTGAGCTCCCTCCAAAGATTCTCTATTGGGTTTAGGTCTGGAGACTAGCTAGGCCCCCCCAGAACCTTGATCTGCTTCTTCCAGAGCCCTCCTTGGTTCTCCTGGCTGTGTGCTTCGGGTCATTGTCATGTTGGAAGACCCAGCCTCGACCCATCTTCAATGCTCTAACTGAGGGAAGGAGGTTGTTCCCCAAAATCTCCCAATACATGGCCCCGGTCCTCCTCTCCTTAATACAGTGCAGTCGCCCTGTCCCATGTGCAGAAAAACACCCCCAAAGCATGATGCTACCCCCCCATGCTTCACAGTAGGGATGGTGTTCTTGGGATGGTCCTCATCATTCTTCTTCCTCCAAACACGGTTAGTGGAATTATGACCAAAAAGTTCTATTTTGGTCTCATCTGACCACATGACTTTCTCCCATGACTCCTCTGGATCATCCAAATGGTCATTGGCAAACTTAAGACGGCCTTGACATGTGCTGGTTTAAGCAGGGGAACCTTCCGTGCCATGCATGATTTCAAACCATGACGTCTTAGTGTATTACCAACAGTAACCTTGGAAACGGTGGTCCCAGCTCTTTTCAGGTCCTGGACCAGCTCCTCCCGTGTAGTTCTGGGCTGATTTCTCACCTTTCTTAGGATCATTGAGACCCCACG
>CM057251.1:28523461-28525961 GCA_029931835.1 Etheostoma nigrum
ATTCGTCAACTACTATGAGAACACAGGAACTGAGGCCAGCGTGTCCAACCTCTACCATTACCTGACGGTCAGAGACACGTCTCTCAGTAGAAACCTCAACGATCTGCTGAGGAAGAAGTTCAGATGTGACTTTCAGAAGATCGGCAAATATAACCTCTATTTCAGTCGTTTGCTGTGGCAGGGGATGGTGCTGAACCAGTTCTACTGGAAACTGATCGGATTGGATACAACAGGTATAGAAGCCAAACACACCAAGATGTTCAACGATGTCCACACAGCTCAGAAGTATTACCTGAAAGCCGAATGCCTGAAAAACTATGAGCACTACCTGAAGCAAGACGTGGTGGAGATCAGCAAAGGACTCAGTGCCGACGACACTACAGCCATCGCTAAAAAGGTGAAAAAGTTCTTGGATAACAAGTACTTCTGGTACAACTGGGTGGTGATGGTGTACACAGATAAAGATAAGAATCATAAGTTATACAATATGATCAAGATCCCTGCGGGGACGACCACGGTGAATGTGGGCTACATTCAGAAAGCAGAGGAGGAAAATATAGAAGAAGTAACAGCCAAGCTGGTTAAATGCCACAAAGAAATGGGCTCCGCCACATTGTGTAGTGGGCGTTCGCACCACATCCAAAGGTGCGATCATTACGGTAAGCAATTGAAACAGTATGTCACAGTGATGCACGCCAGCGTTAAAGACCAGTTTGTCGAAGTCCCACCAGCCCTGAACGTTTCTGGTGCTCTCGACTGTACCTTACCTGAATATAGCGCTTATAGTTACCACCACCTCTATGTCTATTACTCCCGAAACATCTCGCCCTGCCGCGACAACACATGTGAGAACGGGATCTGCAGTCGGCTGCTGAACTCCAACGAATATCTGTGTGAGTGTACTACTGGTTACCAAGGAGACCGATGCGAAAAGGAGATTAAGAAAGAGACCATCCCAGCCGTCATCAAAGGCCTCACTGTGCCGGACATCACCACCATCAATGCCAAACTGAAAGGGATAGAGGACAAACTGGAGAAGATCATGAACAACATCGCACCTGCTCAATAACAAACAAATCATCACATACCACATACAGAGTATTCAGAGTACTCCGAGTATTCAGAGTATTCACAGCTTTTCCATTTGCAGCTTCATGCTAACGTCAATACATCCCTCCATCATTAATATATATTTAATAAGATCAGATAAGAAACCTTTATCTGTCTCACAGGGCAGTTTACACCAGCACCAGAGCAGAGATAGATAATAGTAATATATAGAGATAGAGATAGATAATAGTAATATATAGAGATAGAGATAGATAGTAGTAATATATAGAGATAGAGATAGATAATAGTAATATATAGAGATAGAGATAGATAGTAGTAATATATAGAGATAGAGATAGATAATAGTAATATATAGAGATAGAGATAGATAATAGTAATATATAGAGATAGAGATAGATAATAGTAATATATAGAGATAGAGATAGATAGTAGTAATATAAAAGCTAAGTTCCTGGACATTAAGACTAAAATACACTACGCCTCATACAGTCTCTTGTGGTATAAATACATAATGGTAGTATAAAGTATTGTAGAAGGGACATAAGTCAGATTTAGCAAAGTGTATTACACAATAATTGCACATGAATTAGTAAAATTACACAAATGATAATTATGCAGAGATGTAATAATGGCCCGTGGGATGTGTTGCAGAGTGTTCATGACATCCCATAATGACAAAGAAAACTGAATTTTAGAAATGTTTTCTGATATATGAAAAAGAATAAATTGAAATGACACACTGACATGAGTCCACCTGTGGTAAATTAAACTGATTGGACATACCTTGGACCGGCTCTGGTCTGTCTCTAGACCGCCTCCCAGCGGACTGACCAGGAGGCTGGAGGACCTTCCTGCAGAGACCAGGGACAGGAAGTGGCAGAGCAACGTGGCCTCCATGAGTCTTAGATGCTCCAAGTCTGGAACAACCAGGACTCTCCAACAGCTCCTCAATTCAAAGCCCCAGTAGTCCCAAAATGGTCCCATTGGACAGAAAGTCCATTAGTCCGTCAGCTAGGTATCACAAAGACCCACTCGCATCGCTCCAAAGACCCTTCCTCCAGGAATATGCTCCACATTCTCCTAAACAGAAGCACATGGCTAATTAATCCGGCTGCTCTTCTTCTGATTGGCTCCCCTTGATATTCTTCCCCTGACCCTGAACCATCTCACTCACTCACACACACACACACACACACACTCACACACACACACACACTACACACACACACACACACACACACACACACACACACACATACATCCCTAAACCAACCACTGAAGGCAACGAGCCATTCAGGTCAGATCTTTAACAAAAGGTCTGATGGCTTTAATCTGTGTACATTAATGTTGGGGGGGGGGGGGGGGGGCTTGCATATGTCTCTCAAAGTAATGCATGTTGACACCGGGCTGTCGGACAATTAGGAAGTTA
>CM057251.1:28530961-28565961 GCA_029931835.1 Etheostoma nigrum
CAGGCTGCAGGCGTATGTCTCCGCTGCACAGGACGTCATGCAGATCAGCCTGTTGTCCTTCAACCAATCAGAGCTGTGTGTGGAGCTCAGGCCACGCCTCTCTTCTAACCCGGCGTCCAATGAGCTGGAGCCACTGAAGCTGTCCGTCACCTGGAGCCATGACGACCGCTTCACACTGCAGGTAACATCCTTCATGACCCAACCCCTTCTTAAAGGGACAGTGTGTCTGTGCTGATTGGTTAACAGAGAGAGATTTTTGTCCTCCTTTCTGTGTGTGTGTGTGTGTGTCTCTATGTGTCTCTATGTGTGTATGTGTGTGTGTGTGTGTGTGTGTGTGTCCGCCCGCAGGTGACGGAGGGCCCGGCCGGTCTGGTGGAGGAGGGCGTGTCGGGCCGCCGCTCTGCGCTGAGCGCCGCTCTGCTGGAGGTGATGCAGTGTTACGTCGGCCAATCAGAGCTGCTGTCTGAGATCCAGAGACTCCGATCCAGGTAAGCCTCCATTTCCTGTTGATTTTAAGATCTCAAACAGTCGGTCGGTGATGATAAGCGAGACCTCTGACGGCTGTGATCAGACTGAAATCTGTCAGATCAATAATCTGACACTGCTGAGACTGACTTCACATCCTCTAGCTGTCCATATAATACATTAACCCGAAAATACCTTTCAGGGTCGTCCTGAATGTGTGGTTTTTTGGGCTGTTAGCCAGAGAGGATCCCTACAGAGATAGAGAGGAAGATCCTTTTAATTTAACATGAAACAGCCCCAAAATGTATAGAGCAGCATATCTCCACCAGACTCCATGTAAATAATCACTACTTTTAGCGTGTATAGAGCAGCATATCTCCACCAGACTCCATGTAAATAATCACTACTTTTAGTGTGTATAGAGCAGCATATCTCCACCAGACTCCATGTAAATAATCACTACTTTTAGCGTGTATAGAGCAGCATATCTCCACCAGACTCCATGTAAATAATCACTACTTTTAGTGTGTATAGAGCAGCATATCTCCACCAGACTCCATGTAAATAATCACTACTTTTAGCATGTATAGAGCAGCATATCTCCACCAGACTCCATGTAAATAATCACTACTTTTAGCGTGTATAGAGCAGCATATCTCCACCAGACTCCATGTAAATAATCACTACTTTTAGAGTGTATAGAGCAGCATATCTCCACCAGACTCCATGTAAATAATCACTACTTTTAGCGTATATAGAGCAGCATATCTCCACCAGACTCCATGTAAATAATCACTACTTTTAGCGTATATAGAGCAGCATATCTCCACCAGACTCCATGTAAATAATCACTACTTTTAGCGTATATAGAACAACATATCTCCACCAGACTCCATGTAAATAATCATTACTTTTAGCGTGTATGGAACAACATATCTCCACCAGACTCCATGTAAATAATCACTACTTTTAGCGTGTATAGAGCAGCATATCTCCACCAGACTCCATGTAAATAATCACTACTTTTAGCATGTATAGAGCAGCATATCTCCACCAGACTCCATGTAAATAATCACTACTTTTAGCATGTATAGAGCAGCATATCTCCACCAGACTCCATGTAAATAATCACTACTTTTAGCGTGTATGGAACAACATATCTCCACCAGACTTCATGTAAATAATCACTACTTTTAGCGTGTATGGAACAACATATCTCCACCAGACTCCATGTAAATAATCACTACTTTTAGCATGTATAGAGCAGCATATCTCCACCAGACTCCATGTAAATAATCACTACTTTTAGCGTGTATGGAACAACATATCTCCACCAGACTCCATGTAAATAATCACTACTTTTAGCGTGTATGGAACAACATATCTCCACCAGACTCCATGTAAATAATCACTACTTTTAGCGTGTATGGAACAACATATCTCCACCAGACTCCATGTAAATAATCACTACTTTTAGTGTGTATAGAGCAGCATATCTCCACCAGACTCCATGTAAATAATCACTACTTTTAGCGTGTATAGAGCAGCATATCTCCACCAGACTCCATGTAAATAATCACTACTTTTAGCGTGTATAGAGCAGCATATCTCCACCAGACTCCATGTAAATAATCACTACTTTTAGCGTGTATAGAGCAGCATATCTCCACCAGACTCCATGTAAATAATCACTACTTTTAGCGTGTATAGAGCAGCATATCTCCACCAGACTCCATGTAAATAATCACTACTTTTAGCGTGTATAGAGCAGCATATCTCCACCAGACTCCATGTAAATAATCACTACTTTTAGCGTGTATAGAGCAGCATATCTCCACCAGACTCCATGTAAATAATCACTACTTTTAGCGTGTATAGAGCAGCATATCTCCACCAGACTCCATGTAAATAATCACTACTTTTAGCGTGTATAGAGCAGCATATCTCCACCAGACTCCATGTAAATAATCACTACTTTTAGCGTGTATGGAGCAGCATATCTCCACCAGACTCCATGTAAATAATCACTACTTTTAGCGTGTATAGAGCAGCATATCTCCACCAGACTCATTCACACACACACACACGCAAGACTCGTTCACACATACACACCCATACACACACAAACAGCCAACCCATCTCTGTACTGGATGCTGATCTGTGTCCGTGTGTCCGTGTGTGTGTGTGTGTGTGTGTGTGTGTGTGTGTGTGTGTGTGTGTGTGTGTGTCCAGCTTTGCCATCGACTGGCGTCCGGCTCAGCGGGTCCTCGTCTACCTGAAGTCGGCGTTGCTGGTGTGTCAGCTGCAGGTGGAGGAGGGATACCCGAGCAGCGGAGCAGCCCGCCTGCTCTCCGTACGGAGGGACGGACAACCCCTGGACACATCTGGACTCAAGGTAACACCTCCCCCTCCCCATGTTGATCTGGTACTGCAGTAAAACCACCATGGTACTTCCAGTCCTGACATATACTTTGAGTAGAGTAGAAGCTGCTGAGAAGTGTTCCTGTAACAGACGTCTTTAAATGTCTATTTAAATTTGCTCACAAATGCTCTGCCGCATAAAACTAATGTCTCTCTCTCTCTGTCTGTCTCTCTGTCTCTGTCTGTCTGTCTCTGTCTGTCTGTCTGTGTCTGTCTGTCTCTGTCAGCCTTATAAATCTGTCCTCAGTCTTACAGACTGGTTGGTGTTTCTCTCCAGCAGTCCTCTGATCTGACAACCTTAACCCCCTCTCTCCTCCCCTCCTCTACTTCCCTCCTCTCTCTCCCCTTCCCTCCTCCTTCCTTCCTTCCTGTCCTTCCCTCCTCTCTCTCCTCCCCTCCTCTTTCCTTCCCTCCTCTCTCTCCTTCCCTCCTCTTTCCTTCCCTCCTCTATCTCCTTCCCTCCTTTCCCTCTACTTCCCTCCTGTCTCCTTACCTCCTCTCCTTTTCCTCCCTCCCCTCCTTGCCCTTCTTTCCCTCCCTCTCCTTCCCTCCTCTCTCTCCTCCCCTCCTCTTTCCTTCCCTCCTCTCTCTCCTTCCCTCCTCCTTCCTTCCCTCCTCTCTCTCCTCCCCTCCTCTCTCTCCTCCCCTCCTTTCCTCCCCTCCTCTCTCCTTCCCTCCTCTCTGTCTCCTTACCTCCTCTCCTTCCCTCCTCTCTCTCCTCCCCTCCTTTCCTTCCCTCATCTCTCTCTCCTTCCCTCTTCCTTCCTTCCCTCCTCTCTCTCCTCCCCTCCTCTTTCCTTCCCTCCTCTTTCCTCCCCTCCTCTCTCCTTCCCTCCTCTCTGTCTCCTTACCTCCTCTCCTTTTCCTCCCTCCCCTCCCTGTCCTTCTTTCCCTCCCTCTCTTTCCTCTCCTCCCTCCCGTACTTGTCCTCTCCAGAGTTATTGTATTAATTGAACTCTTGTTTCTTCCTGAATATTTGTGTCAAAATGTAAATAAACTCTCTTCACCAACACAAGGCTGTGAAATTTAATTCAATTTTATTTATAGCATCAATTCATAACAAGAGTTATCTGGAGACCCTTTACAGATAGAGCAGGTCTAGACCACACTCCAGAATTTACAGATAGAGCAGGTCTAGACCACACTCCAGAATTTACAGATAGAGCAGGTCTAGACCACACTCCAGAATTTACAGATAGAGCAGGTCTAGACCACACTCCAGAATCTACAAGGACCCAACAGGTCTAGTAGTTTCCTCCAGAGCAAGCAACAGGGCGACAGTGGCGAGGAAAAACTTCCTTTTAGGAAGAAACCTGGGACAGACCCAGGACCAGGCCCAGACCCAGACCCAAGCCCAGGCCCAGACCCAGACCCAGACCCAGACCCAGGCTCTTGGTCTGACGACCGGTTGGGGTTAGAATGAAGAGTGGCAATAACAGTCCCAAAAAATAGTAGTTTGTAGTAGTTCTTTGTAGTAGTTCATGGCATAGCAGGGCACTGTGCAGCATTACAAGGCACAGCAGTACGTAGTAGGATGTAGCAGGACGTAGCAGGATGTAGCAGGACGTAGCAGGATGTAGCAGGACACAGCAGGACACAGCAGGACGTAGCAGGACGTAGCAAGATGTAGCAGGACGTAGCAGGACGTAGCAGGACACAGCAGGATGTAGCAGGACGTAGCAAGATGTAGCAGGACGTAGCAGGACACAGCAGGACACAGCAGGACGTAGCAGGACACAGCAGGACGTAGCAGGACACAGCAGGACACAGCAGGACGTAGCAGGACACAGCAGGACGTAGCAGGACACAGCAGGACGTAGCAGGACGTAGCAGGACGTAGCAAGATGTAGCAGGACGTAGCAGGACGTAGCAGGACACAGCAGGACACAGCAGGACGTAGCAAGATGTAGCAGGACGTAGCAGGACGTAGCAGGACACAGCAGGACGTAGCAGGACACAGCAGGACACAGCAGGACGTAGCAGGACACAGCAGGACACAGCAGGACGTAGCAGGACGTAGCAAGACGTAGCAGGACGTAGCAGGACGTAGCAAGATGTAGCAGGACGTAGCAGGATGTAGCAGGACACAGCAGGACGTAGCAGGACACAGCAGGACGTAGCAGGACACAGCAGGATGTAGCAGGACGTAGCAGGACGTAGCAGGATGTAGCAGGATGTAGCAGGACGTTGCAGGACGTAGTAGGACGTAGTAGGACGTAGCAGGACGTAGCAGGACGTAGCAGGATGTAGCAGGATGTAGCAGGACGTAGCGGGACGTAGCAGGACGTAGCAGGATGTAGCAGGATGTAGCAGGACGTAGCGGGATGTAGCAGGGCGAAGCAGGACGTGTAGCGGGACCATGGCGACAGCTGCTACCATGATTTTGGAGCCTCCCTGATCCGAGGAAACATGCTGGGAGAAAAAGAACAAAAGGACTCCCCAGAGCTAGGTTAGTAACTAGGTTAGTAACTAGGTTAGTAACTAGGTTAGTAGCTAGGTTAGTAGCTAGGTTAGTAGCTAGGTTAGTAACTAGGTTAGTAACTAGGTTAGTAACAAGGTTAGTGACTAGGTTAGTAACTAGGTTAGTAACTAGGTTAGTGACTAGGTTAGTAACTAGGTTAGTAACTAGGTTAGTAACTAGGTTAGTGACTAGGTTAGTAACTAGGTTAGTAACAAGCATTTCTGAGACATGGATGCACATAAATGGAAAGTTAGAAAGATAGAGGAGGTCTAGACCGCTCTATAATTTACAGATAGAGCCAACAAGGTATAAATGTGATCAGGTCAGACTGTGGTTGGACCAGGTTCCAGGTATATATATATATATATATATATATATATATATATATATATATATATATATATAGTAAATCAAATAAACCACTAGAAAATGCATGTGAATGCTGATAAAAGCTAAATACTAACCTATTATAAACGTAGAAACTTGCTGAGTGTACGAGTGAAACGATAGAATAATGAATGTAAAATCATAAAGAGGAGAGCAGTGCTGCTGGAACAGAAGAATTAAATGCTTCTCTATTTAATGTACTGCGTTCTTGTAAATACCGACGTCAAAGGTCTGACTCCACAGTAAATCCTTCAGTCAAGGTTGTGTCATAATAATAATTATAACAATAATAACATAAAGTCTGAGTCATAACAAGCGTAAGGGCTGAGCTAACCCTCGCCGTGTCCTCTGCTTTCTGAAGCATGAAGTAGCCTCTGGGTTCATCTTCTAATCCAACTTTAGAACTTATCAGCTCTACTTTTACACTTATTTTGTTGGAATTGATGGCCAATAAACCTCATTTATATGAAATTATGCCTAGTGTTTGAGTAAAATAAGCAGAAATTAGGAATTGTTTTGATAAGTAGTTAGGACGAGATTGATCTGGGTAGACCATGAAAAAAAAGATTTTGGGTAATTTGGTTGAAAGAAAGTTATAAGAACTGATGTAGAAACTTTAAGAACGGGTCAAATTGGACCCGAGGACAACACGAGGGTTAATCCTCAGTAACACAACCTGCAGAGTAATGTAACACAACCTGCAGAGTAATCCTCAGTAACACAACCTGCAGAGTAATCCTCAGTAACACAACCTGCAGAGTAATCCTCAGTAACACAACCTGCAGAGTAATCCTCAGTAACACAACCTGCAGAGTAATCCTCAGTAACACAACCTGCAGAGTAATCCTCAGTAACACAACCTGCAGAGTAATCCTCAGTAACACAACCTGCAGAGTAATGTAACACAACCTGCAGAGTAATCCTCAGTAACACAACCTGCAGAGTAATGTAACACAACCTGCAGAGTAATCCTCAGTAACACAACCTGCAGAGTAATGTAACACAACCTGCAGAGTAATCCTCAGTAACACAACCTGCAGAGTAATCCTCAGTAACACAACCTGCAGAGTAATCCTCAGTAACACAACCTGCAGAGTAATCCTCAGTAACACAACCTGCAGAGTAATCCTCAGTAACACAACCTGCAGAGTAATCCTCAGTAACACAACCTGCAGAGCTACTACACAAAACTATCATTGTGTGTGTCAAACATACTGAGACAAGTCGAGATGCTTAGGAAACCGACAAGTCAATAAAGACTTTATATTTTTGGAGTAAATAAAATATGCAAGCGCTGATTTTATATAATTGATATCTTATTTTTTGGTTCTTTAGACGTTAAAGTACCCTCTTTGATTAACCAGCGTCTGCAGGTTGTCTCTGACGTCGCCAAAGTAACGCTTGATGTCAGTCTTCTGCCTGTTGTATCTGCGATGGTAATAAGCCTCAACGTATTCGTCAAAGTCGGCATTATCAGGCATCTTATAACTGATGTTTAATTCATCATCTACCAGATATTTAGCAGCCGGATATCGAATTCCAGTTGCGGTCACGCTGCACTTAGCCTCGACCGTTTCCCTGTGCTTGATGAACAGCGTGTCCAGGTCTCTCCGGTAAGTCGAGAGGAGTGTCTCCACAGGGACGCAGGTTCGAGTCCCTCCCAGTCTCACCAGGTGAATCAGCATCTGGATGTGGAAGGCGGCCCCGTTCACCCAGGCCTTCAGGGCCTGAGACGACATGTGGCCGTCCCTCACCATGGAGTTCTTCAGCTTGGTGATGGCGGCGCTCAGCCGGCACTCGATGCGTCTGAGGTCAGTCGCCAGATCGTGGTCGTTGGTGATGTGCATCACGCATCTCTTCAGGCACTCGTCAATCTGATCCCAGACCTCGGAGGCCTTCTCCTCGGCAAACACGCTCCGCAGAGCGTCCTTGGTGCTTTCCTCAGGCAGACTCAAGGAAACCAAGTCAATGAGGACGGCAATGGCCAGCGGCCCGAGGCCCCCCAGGGCAGAAGCTGGTATATAGTCACCCAGCTTACCTGCTATGGTCTTGATCAGGTCCTCAGCGGAGCCGCCCGCCTCCCTTTTCCTCTTCTCGTAGTGTTTTCTCAGATTGTCTGAAGACCGAAGACCTGAGAACATCACAATGCTCTGGTTGACTCTCAGATCTGGAGCCCTTCCGTCGTTGAGTCGTTCCAAAAAATCTTCCATGTTTTCTACATACATCTTCCTCCCCTCCTCCTTCAGACTGCTCCACGCATCACCCATCTTCTTGTCTTCAGGATCAAAGATGGAGGTTGTTGTTCTCAATGTACTGCTGCAACACACAAATATACATACAGTGAACATGTTCATCCAACTGGACAAAATGGGCCAAAATATTTAGAAAGTGATGCCAACTAATACCTGGACTATCTGAGAGGGAGCTTTAGCCTCAGCCTGTTAGCATGATATCATGGCCTGGGGCCTGTTAGCTTTAGCCTCAGCCTGTTAGCATGATATCATGGCCTGGGGCCTGTTAGCTTTAGCCTCAGTATGTTAGCATGATATCATGGCCTGGGGTCTGTTAGCTTTAGCCTCAGCCTGTTAGCATGATATCATGGCCTGGGCCTGTTAGCTTTAGCCTCAGTATGTTAGCATGATATCATGGCCTGGGGTCTGTTAGCTTTAGCCTCAGCCTGTTAGCATGATATCATGGCCTGGGCCTGTTAGCTTTAGCCTCAGTATGTTAGCATGATATCATGGCCTGGGGTCTGTTAGCTTTAGCCTCAGCCTGTTAGCATGATATCATGGCCTGGGGCCTGTTAGCTTTAGCCTCAGCCTGTTAGCATGATATCATGGCCTGGGGTCTGTTAGCTTTAGCCTCAGCCTGTTAGCATGATATATCAAACAGGTCCCAGACTACAGATCAGCTGTGGAAGATGATTCCAGTTGTTCTTGATCAACAGATCAGTGAATCATCATCTCAAACCTCCAGACAGTAAACTTTTTACCTCAGCTCAGACGTCTCCAGCTCCAGCTCAGTCTCTGTCTCCTGGAGATTTTTCTGTCTCAAGAACTGACCTTTGAAAGTGAAAATAAATTCAGATCAGCATAAACAGGCTGATGGAGCCCCCTGCTGCTCCCTCAGACATCTGATATCCACCAGGTCCCATCAGGATCAGTCTCTTTATATATATCTTAGTGGTCCCTAATACTCTATCTGAAGTCTTTTTTATATAGACCTTAGTGGTCCCTAATACTGTATCTGAAGTCTCTTTTATATAGACCTTAGTGGTCCCCTAATACTGTATCTGAAGTCTCTTTATATAGACCTTAGTGGTCCCCTAATACTGTATCTGAAGTCTCTTTATATAGACCTTAGTGGTCCCTAATACTGTATCTGAAGTCTCTTTATATAGACCTTAGTGGTCCCCTAATACTGTGTCTGAAGTCTCTTTATATAGACCTTAGTGGTCCCCTAATACTGTATCTGAAGTCTCTTTATATAGACCTTAGTGGTCCCTAATACTGTATCTGAAGTCTCTTTATATAGACCTTAGTGGTCCCTAATACTGTATCTGAAGTCTCTTTATATAGACCTTAGTGGTCCCTAATACTGTATCTGAAGTCTCTTTATATAGACCTTAGTGGTCCCCTAATACTGTATCTGAAGTCTCTTTTATATAGACCTTAGTGGTCCCTAATACTGTATCTGAAGTCTCTTTATATAGACCTTAGTGGTCCCTAATACTGTATCTGAAGTCTCTTTATATAGACCTTAGTGGTCCCTAATACTGTATCTGAAGTCTCTTTATATAGACCTTAGTGGTCCCTAATACTGTATCTGAAGTCTCTTTATATAGACCTTAGTGGTCCCTAATACTGTATCTGAAGTCTCTTTATATAGACCTTAGTGGTCCCTAATACTGTATCTGAAGTCTCTTTATATAGACCTTAGTGGTCCCTAATACTGTATCTGAAGTCTCTTTATATAGACCTTAGTGGTCCCTAATACTGTATCTGAAGTCTCTTTATATAGACCTTAGTGGTCCCTAATACTGTATCTGAAGTCTCTTTATATAGACCTTAGTGGTCCCCTAATACTGTATCTGAAGTCTCTTTATATAGACCTTAGTGGTCCCTAATACTGTATCTGAAGTCTCTTTATATAGACCTTAGTGGTCCCCTAATACTGTATCTGAAGTCTCTTTTATATAGACCTTAGTGGTCCCACTTTAACCCTGGGGAGAGCCCCCCCCTCCCCCGTATATGTAGTGACTGTCCTGCCGCTGCAGTTCACCGGTCGGCCAGCAGGGGGCGGTAACCTTTATTTACACCGGATTAAAATACAAAACACAGCGGCCGCCATTTTCCTCGGGGCGGAAGGAGGAAGAGCAGAGGGAAAACATTAAACATCCTCATTAAACAGATATTTCTGTCATGGAGGTCCCCGGCCAGGACAGCGACTGGAGGAGCCCTCAGTTCCGACAGAAGGTCGTCGCTCAGATGTGAGATATGTTGTTTCAGTGTTGTGTTTTTAGCTGAATCACTGGTCCGTTAGCTAAGCTAAGCTAAGCTAACGCTAGCAGGGAACCGCGTCACGCCAAACCGCGTTTAAAAAAGCGCCAAATTAAGACTTTTCTGTAAGAAAGAGCGCTAAACAGCGACCCGTTAACATGTCAGCGAACATGTTAAGAATCACTTTGGATCATTCTTCTATTCGGCTCGCTTCAAAGTGTTGAAACAATGTTAAATGGCGTTTTATTTCCTATTTTGTAATGAGCATCAGTAACGTTAGCTAGCTGCTAGCGTTAACGGGCTTCCTGTTGTAGTTGATGTCACAGTCTAAGTTGTGTGTTGTGTATTTAATCATGAACACATCATATTATACACTGTGTCTTTTCAAAAACTGTATTCATCGAAAGTTACAATAACGGCCAGACACACACACACACACACACACACACACACACACACACACACGCACAGACACTCACACACAGTCCATACACACATATACACACACACCGTCTCCCACACACGCACAGACACTCACTCACTCACACACACACACACACACACACACACACACACACAGTCTCCCCCACAGAGTCCACACACACACATTTGATTTGCCCAGTGCGTCGAGACGAGGTGTTACCGGCAGTGGAAAAACGCCATTCCAGACAAAGTATTTCCCAACATTTAAAGTATGCCCTTAAATATGATTTATTTACATCACATTTAAGCTATATTAACAGTAAGCATAGTCTTGTTTTTAATTCCTGGATACATGCTGGACCATTTCCACCAGTCGGTGTTTAATGTGATGTGTTGTGCTCTCTGATGCTGTATTGTGTGTGTTTGTGGAGAGACTGCGTGTGTGTGTGTGTGTGTGTCTTCTTGCCTGTACTGAAATCGTTGACCTATATGTTTTATATATATTTTTATTTGTTTCCAGCGAGGAGGCGATGAGGAAGGCAGGAACGGCTCACACCAAGTCCAGCAACGACATGGAGAACCACGTCTACGTCAAAGCCAAATCCAGAGTGAGTAGACTTGGAAAGCCCCGCCCACTCTGCGATGATCTAGCCTCAAACTCCGCCCACCCTTCCAGTGATCTAGTCTCAAACTCCGCCCACCATTCCAGTGATCTAGTCTCAGACCCCGCCCACCCTTCCAGTGATCTAGTCTGATCTAGTCTCAAGGGTAGGGTTAGGGGTCAGGGGTTAGGGGTCAGGGGTTAGGGGTTAGGGGTCAGGGGTAGGATGGAGAATTGGGATTGAGCCTTTATCTCTGATGAAAGAGAACCAAGCTAACGCGTCTCTGTTCCAGGAGGAGTATCTGTCTCTGGTGGCCAGGCTGATCATCCACTTCAGGGACATCCGTAAGTTTCTAAACTCTAAACAATATTGTATTGTGGTGTGTGTGTGTGTGTGTGTGTGTGTGTGTGTGTCTGTCTGTCTGTATTGTGTGTGTGTGTACTATTCTACCTGCCCCTCTGGGGGGTAAATGAAGGGACTTGACTGACTGTTGCTAAGGTGATGGGGGGGGGGTAACCAGACGGTAGATAACAAGCTCTAATAACTCGTCTCATCTCGTTTGCAGACAAGAAGGCACTCGGAGTCCAAGGTACGTCTGTCTCTGTCCCTGTCCCGGTCTCTGTCCCTGCCTCTGTCCCTCTCCCGGTCTCTGTCCCTGTATCTGTCCCTGTTTCTGTCTCTGTGCATCCCCTCTCCAGGTTTGTCTCCGCTGTGTTTTTGTCCTCTGTCCACACTCACGGGGTTTCTGCTAGGGACGTATGGTGGCCCTGAAGTTCAAATCACAACAGGAAATAGAAACACACAACAGGAAATATTATTATTATTATATATTATTATTATTATTTAATTATAATTGTTATAATTATTATTATATATAATATATTTTTTAATTCAATCATAAAACACAAGGACATTAACTTATACCGGAGAAGGTCGGGCCGGAGGACGGAGCCTCCTGATTGGACAGACGGACTCTCTTAACAGGAAGTTAATGCTGTTGTGTGTTTCTGTTTCCTGTTGTGTGTTTCTATTTCCTGTTGTGCGTTTCTATTTCCTGTTGTGCGTTTCTATTTCCTCTTGTGACTTGCCCTTGAGGGCCACCGTAGGGACGTCCCGATCAGCTGTTCTGGTGCCCGACCCTGTGACTGTGTGTCCCAGTCTCTGCTGTGCATGCTGGGTAATATGCTCTGTTGTCTACCCTTCTGCCAGATCCCATGAATGCCCTGAATAACCTAACAGGGGTTGGCGGGGGCCCGGGCGCCATTGGCATGGGGCCTCGCCCACCCGGAGCTCCAGTGGTTGGCATGGGGACCATGGGGCAGATGCAGATAGGCCAGCATGCCATGGCAGGGGTGGCTGGAAACCCACAAGCCAGTGAGTGTGTTTCCTCTGTGTGTGTGTGTGTGTGTGTGTGTGTGTGAGAGAGATCACGGAAGGCTTGTACCATGTGGATTGAACCACCAACTGAGCCACAGCCGCCCCTGATTGAATGAGTTCCTTTATCTTCATGACTATTTCCATTGTAGATTATCACTGAAGGCATCAGAACTATGAATGAACACATGTGGAGTTATGGACTTAACAACAAAGTAGAAATACCTGAAAACATGTCTTATATTCTAGTTTCTTCAGAGTACCCCTCCCCCTTTGCTCGGATTACTGCTTTGCACACTCTTGGCATTCTCTTGATGAGCTTCAAACAGCCTATTGGACGACTGGTAGAATTCATATTATGCCGAGAACCAATCAGCTAAGAGAAGAGAAACGAGTGGCCATCATTACTTTAAGAAATGAAGTGCAGTCGCAAAAACCATCAAGCACTACAACGAACCTGGCTCACATGAGGATTTGTTTGGACCAGAAACACAAGGAATGGACATTAGACCAGTGGAATCTGGGCTCTGGTCTGATGAGTCCAGGTTTGAGATCTTTGGTTCCAACCGCCGTGTCCTTGTGACGGAGAAAAGGTGACGGATGGATTCTACATGCCTGGTTCCCACCGTGGAGCATGGAGGAGGAGGTGTGATGGTGTGGGGGGGGGGGGGGGGGGGGGCGCGTCTTTGCTGGTGACCCTGTTGGGGGTTTAGTCCAAATTGAAGGAATCCTGAACCAGCATGGCTACCACAGCATCCTGTAGCAACATTTAGTTGGACCATCATTTATCTTCCAACAGGACAATGACCCCAAACACCCCTCCAGGCTGTGTAAGGGCTATTTGACCCAGAAGGAGAGGGATGGGGTGCTGCCCCTCCACAGTCCCCGGACCTGAACCCAATCCAGATGGTTTGGGGAGAGCTGGACCGCAAAGTGAAGGCAAAGGGCCGACAGGTGCTGAGCATCATGGGAACTCCTTCAAGACTGCTGGGAAACTATTTCAGGTGAAGATCTCTTGGAGCTCATCAAGAGAATGCCAAGAGTCAGTAAGGGGGGGGGGTACTCTGAAGAAACTAGAACATAAGACATGTTTTCAGGTATTTCTACTCTACTTTGTTGTTAAGTCCATAACTCCACATGTGTTCATTCATAGTTCTGATGCCTTCAGTGATCATCTACAATGGAAATAGTCAAGAAAATGCATTTGAAAACGTATTGAATGAGAAGGTGGTTCTAAACTTTTGGCCTGTACTGTATATGTGTGTATATAAATATTGTTCTTGTTAACTGTGCAGTTGGGGGTCCAGGACAGATGCCGATGCAGCAGATGGTCCAGCAGCAGCAGTCGCTCCAGTTCCAGCAGTTCCAGCAGCAGCAGAACGCCGCCATCCAGCAGCAGCAGCAGCAGCAGAACGCCATCCAGCAGCAGCAGCAGCAGCAAAACGCCATCCAGCAGCAGCAGAACGCCGCCATCCAGCAGCAGTTCCAGCAGCAGCAGCAGCTGAGGGTGCAGCAGATGCAGCAACAGCACCACCAGAACCAGCAGCTCCAGCAACAGCAGCACCAGAACCAGCAGCAGCAGCAGCAGCAACAGGCCCAGAACCAGCAGCAGCAGAACCAGGTTAGTAACCGTAGTAACTGTAACTGACGTCTCTCCATTACATATATAGCCTCCTGGGCGCTGCCAAGGTGCTCTTGAGCCTCTCAGGGTACCTTTCTATGTGTATCTATGTTCTAGTTTCTATGTAACTGACATCTCTCCATTAGTGCATAGCTCCTGAGCATGTGTGTGTAGTTCAGGCCTGTGTGTAATAACGGAGTGTACATTGTAATTTCCCCTCTGCCGATATATCAGAATATCGGATTTCTAAATCGCCAAATATTTGTATCGATATCGGCCTAAAAAATCCTTTATCGGCCTTTATCGAAATTTATCGAAAGCTCTTCATGGTACACCCTTAAAACCATAAACCGTATCAGGCGTTACCTCTGGAATAATCTAGTTGATGAAGACATTAAATTACCTTTTTATCTTCACACTTGACTCAACACTGACACTTTTGACTGATAATTCATATTGAATGTCTTTTTATGTATTATCATTATTACTACTATTATTATTATTTGTTATTACTGTTATATTAATATTGTCTTCTATACTGTATTCTTGCTAAAACTGATGCTGGAAATTTCTATTTCCTTGCGGGAGTCATCCCAAAAGGATTAATAAGAGAGTCTAAGTCTGCTGCCTGCGTGTGCAGATGCATCAGACGAGGATCCAGCAGCAGCAGATGGTGCAGCTCCAGCAGCTCCAGCAGCAGCAGCAGCAACAGCAGCAGCAGCAGCATGCCCAGGCCCAGGCTCAGGCCCAGGCCCAGGCCCAGGCTCAGGCCCAGGCCCAGGCCCAGGCCCAGGCCCAGGCCCAGGCCCAGGCTCAGGCTCAGGCCCAGGCCCAGTCCATTCAGCACATAGTTCAGCAGCAGCAGCAGCAGGTTCAGGCCCAGGTTCAGCCTCAGCCGGGCCAGATGCCCCCCCACCCCCAGCAGCAGCAGCATGTTTCCATCAACTCGCTCAGTCAGCAGCAGCAGCAGCAGCACCAGCTGAAGATCCAGGCCTTCCAGGTGAGGATACACTCAGTCTGCTACGTAATGGGCTTATTTATATAGTGCCAAATCACAATAACAGTTATCTCACAGCGCTTTCCATAAAGACCAGGTCTAGACCGGACTCTGGGATGTTATTTATCTCACAGGTCTTTGCATAAAGACCAGGTCTAGACCGGACTCTGGGATGTTATTTATCTCACAGGTCTTTCCATAAAGACCAGGTCTAGACCGGACTCTGGGATGTTATTTATCTCACAGGTCTTTGCATAAAGAGCAGGTCTAGACTGTACCCAACAGTTCCCACCAGGAGCAAGCACTAGGCCACATAGGCAAGGAAACACTTCTTTTAAGAGGCAGAAACCTGGAGCAGAACCATGGCTCAGGGTGGGGGGGGGATCTGCCCGACCGGTTGGGGGTGAGAGAGACAGATAGAGAGAAACATGGAGAGTTGTAGCAGAGGATGTCGAGCAGGACCATGGAGGCAGCAGGTGACTCCAGCCACTATCTTCTGCTTATGTGCAGCTTTTTTATGTGATGGGTGATAAAGGGTTGAGATCAGGAGACGATGATGAAGACTTTAAAGATGACGAGTTCAAGGATTTCAAATCATCTGCAGCTTTATTCAAACTGTGAACAACCTTTTATGACACAGTGAGACGCCGCTGTCCACACACGGACGTCTAGACAAGAGACCAGTGACCATCAGAGTAACTCTTTCTTCTAGTCTTCTAGTCCTGCAGCGGTCAGCTGATCTATTTCTGTGAAACAGAGTTACCTTTGACCTGACTCCTTATTTGTGAGACACTTGTACTAGTTTACACATTCTGATCCATTCCTGCAGCCTAGTGTCCACTTCCTGCTGACTCTGCCCTGAAAACTCCTTCTCAGTGGTTTACTGCATTTGAACTTTTGACATGCAAAAATATCAACCTCTCAATGGGGAACATGCATTCTTTTACCTGTAAGTAAGTAAGTAAGTAAGTAAGTAAAAAAGCTGTTAATAACAATGTATTCATAATACACGCTGTTAATAACTATGTAACGATTCCCTAACACCACCGCTAAGGAAAAGTACAACGCATATAATTAAGGACATGGGCGGCGCTCGGATATCGGAAAAGAAATGGTAATGTTCACCCTACCCCTGCTACTCTATCAAACCGCAACTATGTCCTCCCCCACAACCCCTTAAATACGACTAAGTGACCGTAACGACCCTATCCACAGACGAAGAACAACATAAGATTTGAGTTTCACAGAATGTATTGAAACAAAACAATGTACTCCTTCAAACAAGTATGTACACAAACAATCCCACACATTTAAACCCAATATCCCACAAGTCCAAGGGTCGGAATTCAACTCATGCGGAAAAAGTCCTCCCCCTGTGAAAACAGATCACGGACACAAACAAAAGAAAAGCCGGGTGACGCGAGGCGAGACGCCGCAGTCAATAAGCGTTGACGGGTGACTTACGCGACCTCGCCAAGTCCGATTAGTAGAAAGGATGATGCAGTAGTCCAGAGTAACGTCCAACCGCTAATCCACTGAGAAAAAGAAACGATTTATCCCGCGGTGTATTCCATCTGGCAGGCCTGCGAACAACCAGAGCCCTCTCCAATCGTGACCGCGCCTCCCCCGATCGATCAGCTGATGATCCTGGTACGTCACAACCTTGTCCCTTTTATCCCCCCCCCCCCCCCCAGAACCCCTCATAAGAAAAACGTATACACCTGCCCACAATCCGTGGTCCCAGATCAGGCCTCAGATAACACAGCTTATTACATTCTACAAGTGACGGCAAAAAACAAACAAATACACATAATGCATGTCCCCCATCACATAAAGAAGCAGCTGCACATGAAGATAGTATGGGTGACCATTACAACTATAATAATTCAAATCTCTGGTATTTACTCCAGTATCTACTCCGAGCTCCTCCTGGATGACTGAGCTTCTCACCCTGTCTCTAAGGGAGACGCCAGCCACCCTCCTGAGGAAACCCATTTCGGCCGCCTGTACCCTGGATCTCGTTCTTTCGGTCATGACCATAGGTGAGGGTAGGAACAAAAATTGCACGGTAGATCGAGAGCTTTGCCTTCTGGCTCAGCTCTCTTTTCGTCACAACGGTGCGATAAACAGAATGTAATACCGCACCGGCTGCTCCGATTCTCCGACCAATATCACGCTCCATGGTCCCCTCACTCGCGAACAAGACCCCAAGGTACTTAAACTCCTTCACTTGGGGTAAGGACTCACTCCCTACCTGAAGAAAGCACTCCATCGGTTTCCTGCTGAGAACCATGGCCTCAGATTTAGAGGTGCTGATCCTCATCCCAACCGCTTCACACTCGGCGGCGAACCGATCCAGTGAGTGCTGAAGGTCACAGACCGATGACGCCATCAGGACCACATCATCTGCAAAAAGCAGCGAAGAGATCCCGAGCCCACCGAACTGCAACCCCTCCCCGACTACGCCTCGGTATCCTGTCCATAAATATTACAAACAGGATTGGTGACAAAGCGCAGCCCTGGCGGAGGCCAACTCTCACCTGGAACGAGTCCGACTTACTGCCGAGAACCCGGACACAGCTCTCGCTTTGGTCATACAGAGATTGGACGGCCCTGAGAAGAGACCCCCTCACCCCATACTCCCGCAGCACCTCCCACAATTTCTCCTGGGGGACCCGGTCATACGCCTTCTCCAGATCCACAAAACACATGTAGACTGGTTGGGCATACTCCCAGGCCCCCTCCAAGATCCTTGCGAGAGTGAAGATCTGATCCGTTGTTCCACGGCCAGGACGGAATCCGCATTGTTCCTCTTCAATCCGAGGTTCGACTATCGGCCGAACCCTCCTTTCCAGCACCTTGGAGTAGACTTTACCAGGGAGGCTGAGAAGTGTGATACCCCTGTAATTGGCACACACCCTCTGGTCCTCCTTTTTAAAGAGGGGAACCACCACCCGGGTCTGCCACTCCTTAGGCACCGTCCCAGACTTCCACGCAATGTTAAAGAGGCGTGTCAACCAAGACATCCCCTCCACACCCAGAGCCTTCAGCATTTCTGGACGGATCTCATCAATCCCTGGGGCTTTGCCGCTGTGGAGTTGTTTTACTACCTCAGCGACTTCCACCAGGGAATTTGACGACAATTCCCCATCATCCTCCAGCTCTGCCTCTACCACAGAGGGCGTGTCAGCTGGATTTAGGAGTTCCTCAAAGTGCTCCTTCCACCGCTCTATTACCTCCCCAGTTGAGGTCAACAACGTCCCATCCTTGCTGTAAACAGCTTGGATGATTCCTCGCTTCCCCCTCCTGAGGTGGCCAACGGTTTTCCAGAAGCACCTTGGTGCCGACCGAAAGTCCTTCTCCATGTCTTCTCCGAACTTCTCCCACACCCGCTGCTTTGCCTCTGTCACAGCAACATATCCCGGAAAGACTCCTTCTTCAGTCGGACGGCTTCCCTGACCACCGGTGTCCACCAGGGTGTTCGTGGGTTACCGCCCCTTGAGGCACCTAAGACCCTAACCCACAGCTCGCCGCCGCAGCTTCAGCAATGGAAACTTTGAACATTGTCCACTCAGGTTCAATGCCCCCAGCCTCCACAGGGATGCCCAAAAAACTCCGCCGGAGGTTTGAATTGAAAGTCCGTCGGACAGGGGCCTCTTCCAGACGTTCCCAATTTACCCGCACTACCCGTTTGGGCTTACCAGGTCTGTCTAGAGTCCTCCCCCACCCCCTGACCCAACTCACCACCAGATGGTGATCAGTTGACAGCTCTGCCCCTCTCTTCACCCGAGTGTCCAAAACATACGGCCTCAGATCAGATGAAACGATTATAAAATCAATCATTGACCTTTGGTACTACTATTATTATTATTTGTTATTACTGTTATATTAATATTGTCTTCTATACTGTATTCTTGCTAAAATTGATGCTGGAAATTTCTATTTCCTTGCGGGAAAGGGTGCTCTGGTACTCCCTATGTTCGAACATGGTGTTTGTGATGGACAATCCATGACTAGCACAGAAGTCCAACAACAGACAACCACTCTGGTTCAGATCAGGGAAGCCGTTCCTCCCAATCACGCCTCTCCAAGTATCTTCATCATCACTCACGTGTGCGTTGAAGTCCCCCAGCAGAACTATGGAGTCCCCTACTGGAGCCACATACAGGACTCCATTCAAGGTCTCCTAGAAGGCCGAGTTTCCCCCCCATCACCCGCAGGCATAGGGAGGCGACCCTCTCGTCCACCGGGGTAAACTCCAACGCAGCGGCGCTCAGCCGGGGGCTTGTGAGTATCCCCACACCCGACGGGCGCCTTACACCATGGGCAACTCCAGAGTAGGACAGAGTCCAACCCCTATCCAGGAGTACGGTTCCAGAACCGAGACTGTGCGTAGAGGTAAGCCCCACCAGATCTAACTGGTAGCGCTCCTTCCCCCACAGAAAGGTTACATTCCACGTCCCCAGAGCCAGCCTCTGCCGCCCGGGTCTGGTCCGTCGAGGCCCCTGACCTTCGCTGCCACCCATATAGCAGATCCGCCCGTTAACTTATATTTTGCGTGATGTACTTTTTGCGAACTGTTACACGTTTTGGTTTAAAAACGTGTACACCTCGCGTCCACACTACTGCGGCGTGTCCGAGCCCCTAAAACGGAAACCTTTGGAAAGGGGGCTCCAGTCCCGAGAAGGCTGGGCTCCTGCGTGTGCAAGGCAACACCGATCCCGGTACCAGGGCTAACCCCAACTCCGGTACCAGGGCTAACCCCGATCTCAGTACCAGGGCTAACCCCGATCCTAGTACCAGGGCTAACCCCGATCCCAGTACCAGGGCTAACCTGACCCCTTTGGTGGAGAACAGCGTCAACTCAAGTTGATTCAACAAGAACCAGATCAGTGAATGTGTTCGGTCACACTGCAGCTGAAAGGTCACAGCGCTGGGTTCCACTCGCGCTTACCCCTCCTCTGCTTGCATGCTTTGCTGTGTGTGTGTGTGTGTGTGTGTGTGTGTGTGTGAAAGCAGGCCCGTGCTCTGCAGCAGCAGCAGGCCCAGCAGGCGCAGCAGGCAGCGCAGCAAGCTGCTGCTCAGGCGCAGCTCAACGCGGCGGCTGCAGCCGGTGTTCCTGGACAGGTGAGAGGGCCTCCTGCTTCATGTGTAATAACTGGGGGGGGGGATTTTTCTACAGCTGTTTCCCTGTTTTCTGCCTGTGTCTTGTATCTAATGGAATCTAAAGAAACTAAAGTTGGTAAACGTTCAATCAACAAAGTTTTTCTTTTAATATCATTTCTTTTATACCATTCATTTCCCAAAACTTTTTAGGACCCCTAAAATGATACCGATTGGGGCGTCCTCTAGCCCCCCCCCCCAGTAAGAGCGTGCGCCCCATGTTGGCTGAGTCCTGCAGCGGCGCAGGGTTCTCTTAATACCATTTCTTTTTTACCATTCATTTCCCCCAACGCTCATGTGTAGGACCCCTAAAATGACAATAATTGGAACCCCATTTGATACCCTGCATTCATATTTCAATATCTGATTAATTATGCCTTCTGTCACATATTTTTCTACAGCTGTTTCCCTATTTTCTGCATGTGTCTTGTATCTAATGGAATCCTAAGGTCGGGTCTGGCTAGTTCAGGTCCAACTTTTCTGTTAGGAGGGTTTGTGTTAGTACATTTCTGGGTGTTTTGGGGTTTTGGGATGTGTGCCTCCTCTCCGCTCACCTGTCCTGTCCTCTGAAGTTGGTGCGTCCTGGGATGCCGATTCCTCCCCGGATGCCTCGAGCCCTGAATCCCTCCATCCCTCCTCCAAACGCTGCTGCCGCCGCCGCAGCCGCTGCCGCCGCCGCCGCTGCTGCCGCCGCCGCCACTGGGGTGGGGGCACCGCAGATGACACAGCAGGTATTTCTCCTCCACCAGGGATCACTTCAGTCATCGTTCAGCCGTGGGGAATAGAGAAAATATTCATTCATCAGAATCATTTATAATGACAAATGATTCGGATAAATTAATATTTAAGAAATAAAAACGGACGGTCAACCATGTTATGAGCGTTAGCGTTGCATAGTCTGTCCACCAGAGGACACTCTACAACGTCCCTGTTAGTGATGGTGTTGCATAGTCTGTCCACCAGAGGACGCCCTACTACGTCCCTGTTAGTGATGGCGTTGCATAGTCTGTCCACCAGAGGACGCTCTACAACGTCCCTGTTAGTGATGGCATTGCATAGTCTGTCCACCAGAGGACGCCCTACTACGTCTGTGTTGGCAACACTGATTGTTTTTTGTTAGTGTGTCTAGACCGGTCTCTGGGATGTTATTTATCGCCCAGGTCTTTCATAAAGAGCAGGTTTAGACCGGACTCTGGGATGTTATTTATCTCTCAGGTCTTTCCATAAAGAGCAGGACTAGACCGGACTCTGGGATGTTATTTATCTCCCAGGTCTTTCATAAAGAGCAGGTCTAGACCGGACTCTGGGATGTTATTTATCTCCCAGGTCTTTCATAAAGAGCAGGTCTAGACCAGACTCTGGGATGTTACTTATCTCCCAGGTCTTTCATAAAGAGCAGGTCTAGACCGGACTCTGGGATGTTATTTATCTCCCAGGTCTTTCCATAAAGAGCAGGTCTAGACCGGACTCTGAGATGTTATTTATCTCCCAGGTCTTTCCATAAAGAGCAGGTCTAGACCAGACTCTGGGATGTTATTTATCTCCCAGGTCTTTCCATAAAGAGCAGGTCTAGACCAGACTCTAGGATGTTATTTATCTCCCAGGTCTTTCCATAAAGAGCAGGTCTAGACCAGACTCTGGGATGTTATTCATCTCCCAGGTCTTTCCATAAAGAGCAGGTCTAGACCGGACTCTGGGATGTTATTTATCTCCCATGTCTTTCCATAAGGAGCAGGTCTAGACCGGACTCTGGGATGTTATTTATCTCCCAGGTCTTTCCATAAAGAGCAGGTCTAGACCAGACTCTGGGATGTTATTTATCTCCCAGGTCTTTCCATAAAGAGCAGGTCTAGACCGGACTCTGGGATGTTATTTATCTCCCAGGTCTTTCCATAAAGAGCAGGTCTAGACCAGACTCTGGGATGTTATTCATCTCCCAGGTCTTTCCATAAAGAGCAGGTCTAGACCGGACTCTGGGATGTTATTTATCTCCCATGTCTTTCCATAAGGAGCAGGTCTAGACCGGACTCTGGGATGTTATTTATCTCCCAGGTCTTTCCATAAAGAGCAGGTCTAGACCAGACTCTGGGATGTTATTTATCTCCCAGGTCTAGACCGGACTCTGGGATGTTATTTATCTCCCAGGTCTTTCCATAAGGAGCAGGTCTAGACCGGACTCTGGGATGTTATTTATCTCCCAGGTCTTTCCATAAAGAGCAGGTCTAGACCGGACTCTGGGATGTTATTTATCTCCCAGGTCTTTCCATAAGGAGCAGGTCTAGACCGGACTCTGGGATGTTATTTATCTCCCAGGTCTTTCCATAAAGAGCAGGTCTAGACCGGACTCTGGGATGTTATTTATCTCCCAGGTCTTTCCATAAAGAGCAGGTCTAGACCAGACTCTGGGATGTTATTTATCTCCCAGGTCTTTCCATAAAGAGCAGGTCTAGACCGGACTCTGGGATGTTATTTATCTCCCATGTCTTTCCATAAATAGCAGGTCTAGACCGGACTCTGGGATGTTATTTATCTCCCAGGTCTTTCCATAAGGAGCAGGTCTAGACCGGACTCTGGGATGTTATTTATCTCCCAGGTCTTTCCATAAGGAGCAGGTCTAGACCAGACTCTGGGATGTTATTTATCTCCCAGGTCTAGACCGGACTCTGGGATGTTATTTATCTCCCAGGTCTTTCCATAAGGAGCAGGTCTAGACCGGACTCTGGGATGTTATTTATCTCCCAGGTCTTTCCATAAAGAGCAGGTCTAGACCGGACTCTGGGATGTTATTTATCTCCCAGGTCTTTCCATAAGGAGCAGGTCTAGACCGGACTCTGGGATGTTATTTATCTCCCAGGTCTTTCCATAAAGAGCAGGTCTAGACCGGACTCTGGGATGTTATTTATCTCCCAGGTCTTTCCATAAAGAGCAGGTCTAGACCAGACTCTGGGATGTTATTTATCTCCCAGGTCTTTCCATAAAGAGCAGGTCTAGACCGGACTCTGGGATGTTATTTATCTCCCATGTCTTTCCATAAATAGCAGGTCTAGACCGGACTCTGGGATGTTATTTATCTCCCAGGTCTTTCCATAAGGAGCAGGTCTAGACCGGACTCTGGGATGTTATTTATCTCCCAGGTCTTTCCATAAGGAGCAGGTCTAGACCGGACTCTGATGTTATTTACAGAAACCCCACAGTTCCCACCAAGAGCAAGCACTAGGCCACAGAGGCAAGGAAAAACTTGCTTTAAGAGGCAGAAACCTGGAGCGGAACCATGGCTCAGGGGTGGGGGGTCATCTGCCTCGACCAGATGGGGGTGAGAGAGAGAGAGAAAGACATGGAGGATTGTAGCAGAGGATGTGGAGCAGGAACATGGATGCAGCAGGTGACTCCAACCACAGATCCAGAGCCAGAAACACCTGCAGGAAGCGATAGGAGGAGAGAGGGGGGGAGGGGCGAGGGAGAGAGAGAGAGGGGAGGGGCGAGAGAACACAAGACTACGGGAAAGGGAAGAAGTCGAGTTAGTAACATGCATTATTGGGATGAGGTTGCATACAGATGGAGAGAAGGAGGAAGAGAGAGGTGCTCAGTGCATCATGGGAAGTCCCCCAGCAGTCTAGGCCTATAGCGGCGTACCTAAGGGACGGTTCAGGACTCTCCTGAGCCACCCCTAAATATAATCTTTATCAAATAGGAAAGTCTTAAGCCTACTCTTAAATTAGGTCCCCCAGTATCAGGTCCCCGCGACCCGATACCGGATACGCAGACATGGATGGACGGATGGATGGATGGATGTGTTCTGGACAGATGCCTTTGTTTTGTTGTATTATGGTTGATGTCTTTGTTTGTCTTGCGTAAGCTCAGAAAATACTGCTGTCTACAGTTTGCTTGTCTGTCTGCGTAACCACATGACCGAGCTGCTGACTGCTTGACTGACGCGCTCCGAACCATTTTCACTTTATTGTCTCCACCCCTGCAACAAGAAGATTATCATATTATCTTAATATTATTATGTCTGTGTCCTAATCGGGAGTTTCACACCCAACCTCATCACAGCAGAACTCTGTCGTCCAGCGGTGTGGATGCTCACATCCTTAGAGTCATCGTTGTTGATGTGGATGGCCCTTAACCCTGGGGTTGTCTTCCCGTCAAAATTGAAAATGAACACTTTTGTTTACACTTTTTATCTTTTGCTTGAGCTTTTGTCCCTTTTTTTCAACACTTTTGAAGCCTTTTTTCAGTCTTTGTCACTTGTTTGACATTTTCAACACTATTAACTTCAGTTTTACAGGTTGTTTTGGTATTTAAGACTCCTTAACTTGAACTTTCCCTAAAAGACTTGACTCCTTAACTTGAACTTTCCCTAAAAGACTTGACTCCTTAACTTGAACCCACCCTAAAAGACTTGACTCCTTAACTTGAACCCACCCTAAAGGACTTGACTCCTACAGGACTTGACTCCTTAACTTGAACCCACCCTAAAGGACTTGACTCCTACAGGACTTGACTCCTTAACTTGAACTCACCCTAAAGGACTTGACTCCTTAACTTGAACTCACCCTAAAGGACTTGACTCTTTAACTTGAACTCACCCTAAAGGACTTGACTCTTTAACTTGAACCCACCCTAAAGGACTTGACTCCTTAACTTGAACCCACCCAAACGGAGACTTTACCTGTTCCTTCTTTTTCCGCGTCCGTTCAGGAAGTTTCAAAGTTGATTGTGCTGCTCCAGCAGCTCCATCTCCTCCTGTGATTGGCTAATTCTTTTCTCGTCCAATCACTTTCTTCCACAGGCACAGCAGCAGCATCAGATGATGTCATCACCTTCACCTGTGCAGGTGCCGACTCCTCAGTCGATGCCCCCCCTCCCCAGCCGTCGCCTCAACCCCCCAACTCACAGCCCAACTCAGTCAGGTACAACAAGCTCTTCAATTCCATTTCTATTCAATTTTATTTATACTATCAAATCCTAACGAGTCATCTCAAGACACTTTACAGGTAGAGCTGGTCTAGACCACTCTATAATTAATATAAAGAGAGAGGGGCTTGGTAGGTCCAAGGAAGTCCCCCGGCAGTCTAGAACTATAAAGGGAGAGGAGAGAGGGGCTTGGTGGGTCCAAGGAAGTCCCCCGGCAGTCTAGAACTATAAAGGGAGAGGAGAGAGGGGCTTGGTGGGTCCAAGGAAGTCCCCCGGCAGTCTAGAACTATAAAGGGAGAGGAGAGAGGGGCTCGGTGGATCCAAGGAAGTCCCCTGGGAGTCTAGAATCATAACAGCAGAACAAAGAGCTGGTGCAGGGCAGACCTGAAAGTATGAATGTGGAAGCCGGTTTATAAAAAGTACTCCCTGTCTCCAGCTCTGGTCCCACTCCGTCTCCGGGGGGTTTCCAGCCCAGCCCCTCCCCTCAGCCCTCACAGAGCCCCTCCACCGCCAGAACCCCCCAAAACTACGGAGTCCCGTCTCCTGGACCGCTCAATACTCCAGGTGAGTGCTGGAAGAATATTAAGATTACTGCAGTAAAAGTACTATTACCACACTGTAAAAATACTCTGTTACAGTTATACAGTATTAGGGACCACTAAGGTCTATATAAAGAGACTTCAGATACAGTATTAGGGACCACTAAGGTCTATATAAAGAGACTTCAGATACAGTATTAGGGACCACTAAGGTCTACATAAAGAGACTTCAGATACAGTATTAGGGACCACTAAGGTCTATATAAAGAGACTTCAGATACAGTATTAGGGGACCACTAAGGTCTATATAAAGAGACTTCAGATACAGTATTAGGGGACCACTAAGGTCTATATAAAAGAGACTTCAGATACAGTATTAGGGACCACTAAGGTCTATATAAAGAGACTTCAGATACAGTATTAGGGGACCACTAAGGTCTATATAAAGAGACTTCAGATACAGTATTAAGGACCACTAAGGTCTATATAAAGAGACTTCAGATACAGTATTAGGGACCACTAAGGTCTATATAAAGAGACTTCAGATACAGTATTAGGGACCACTAAGGTCTATATAAAGAGACTTCAGATACAGTATTAGGGACCACTAAGGTCTATATAAAGAGACTTCAGATACAGTATTAGGGGACCACTAAGGTCTATATAAAGTGACTTCAGATACAGTATTAGTGACCACTAAGGTCTATATAAAGAGACTTCAGATCCAGTATTAAGGACCACTAAGGTCTATATAAAGAGACTTCAGATACAGTATTAGGGACCACTAAGGTCTATATAAAGAGACTTCAGATACAGTATTAGGGACCACTAAGGTCTATATAAAGAGACTTCAGATACAGTATTAGGGACCACTAAGGTCTATATAAAGAGACTGCAGATACAGTATTAGGGACCACTAAGGTCTATATAAAGAGACTTCAGATACAGTATTAGGGGACCACTAAGGTCTATATAAAGAGACTTCAGATACAGTATTAGGGACCACTAAGGTCTATATAAAGAGACTTCAGATACAGTATTAGGGACCACTAAGGTCTATATAAAGAGACTTCAGATACAGTATTAGGGACCACTAAGGTCTATATAAAGAGACTTCAGATACAGTATTAGGGACCACTAAGGTCTATATAAAGAGACTTCAGATACAGTATTAGGGACCACTAAGGTCTATATAAAAGAGACTTCAGATACAGTATTAGGGACCACTAAGGTCTATATAAAGAGACTTCAGATACAGTATTAGGGGACCACTAAGGTCTATATAAAGAGACTTCAGATACAGTATTAGGGACCACTAAGGTCCTGAGCATGTGTGTGTAGTTCAGGCCTGTGTCAATGTGTAATAACAGAGTGTAAATTGTAATTTCCTCTGGCAGGATTAATAAAGTATACATTATTATTATTATTCTTCTTCTTATTATTATTATTAGGTAACCCCAGCTCGGTGATGAGTCCGGCGGGGGCCACGTCGGTGGAGGACCAGCAGTACATGGAGAAACTCAAGCAGTTGTCTAAATACATCGAGCCTCTGCGCCGGATGATCAACAAGATCGACAAAAATGAAGGTCAGTCTCCGAAATGTCCCGAGAGTGAGACCCTCGGGACATTTCATTAAGGGGACAGTCAGACAAATAGAGCTGCAGCTGCCCTTTATGTCCCTGGTGGAAGGGCAGGGTTGTTTGGCAAGGCAGCTTCATGTCTCCGGCACACTGCTGCAGCAGGAAGAGAGCAGTTAGAAACTTTCAAAATAAAATACTAAAATAAAAGTTACAGTGCAGTATGACACATTAGGAATTAAAGAGTTTATTTTAGTCATTTCATCCATTGAAAATGTAAAGTTTTTTTAGGCGGTTTAAAGACAAAAACAATTGACTGATTTCCTTAAAAAAAAGAAAGTCAGATTAAATGATCTTCATCGTTAGATGTTATTAGATATGAATAATAATTAAAAGATGTTGTTGTTGTTGACAGACAGAAAGAAAGACCTGAGTAAGATGAAGAGTCTCTTAAACATCCTGACTGATCCCAACACCAGGTAACACACACACACACACACACACACACACACACACACACACACACACACACACACACACACACACACACACACTCACACACACATCACACGCATGCACGCACACACACAGACACACACCACACACACATCACACGCATGCACGCACACACACAGACACACACCACACACACATCACACCACACACGCACACACATCACACACACACACGTACACGCACACACACACACACACATCACACGCATGCACGCACACACACAGACACACACCACACACGCACACACATCACACACACACACGTACACGCACGCATCAATCAATGACTGAACTCTCTGTCTGTGTGTGTGTGTCTGCGTGCGTGTGTGTGTGTGTGCGTGCATGCGTGTGTGTGTGTGTGTGTGTGTGTCTGCAGATGTCCTCTGAAGACGCTGCAGAAGTGTGAGATTGCTTTAGAGAAGCTGAAGAACGACATGGCCGTGGTGAGAACTTCTAATTATAAACAGAATAACGTCCTTTGTTTGAATAAAGGTTTGAGGTTTGAATAAACAGGTGTGTGTGTGTGTGTGTGTGTGTGTGTGTGTTCCAGCCGACCCCCCCTCCCCCCCGGTGCCCACCAAGCAACAGTACCTGTGTCAGCCGCTGCTGGACGCCGTCATGGCCAACATCCGCTCGCCCGTCTTCAACCACTCTCTGCACCGGACCTTCGCCCCCGCCATGACCGCCATCCACGGGCCGCCCATCACGTACGTCTGCACATCTGCTGCACATCTGCTCCACATCTGCACCTAGTCTGCACATCTGCACCTAGTCTGCACATCTGCACCTAGTCTGCACATCTGCACCTAGTCTGCACATCTGCTCCACATCTGCACCTAGTCTGCACATCTGCTGCACATCTGCTCCACATCTGCACCTAGTCTGCACATCTGCTCCACATCTGCACATTGTCTGCACATCTGCTCCACATCTGCACCTAGTCTGCACAGTCTGCACATCTGCACCTAGTCTGCACATCTGCACCTAGTCTGCACATCTGCTCCACATCTGCACCTAGTCTGCACATCTGCTCCACATCTGCACCTAGTCTGCACATCTGCTCCACATCTGCACCTAGTCTGCACATCTGCTCCACATCTGCACCTAGTCTGCACAGTCTGCACATCTGCACCTAGTCTGCACATCTGCACCTAGTCTGCACATCTGCTCCACATCCGCACCTAGTCTGCACATCTGCTCCACATCTGCACCTAGTCTGCACATCTGCACCTAGTCTGCACATCTGCTCCACATCCGCACCTAGTCTGCACATCTGCTCCACATCTGCACCTAGTCTGCACATCTGCTGCACATCTGCTCCACATCTGCACATTGTCTGCACATCTGCTCCACATCTGCACAGTCTGCACATCTGCACCTAGTCCGCACATCTGCACCACATCTGCACCTAGTCTGCACATCTGCTCCACATCTGCACATAGTCTGCACATCTGCACCACATCTGCGCATCTGATCCACATCTGCACATAGTCTGCACATCTGCTCCACATCTGCACATAGTCTGCACCATATCTGTCTCCTGATGTTGTGTCCCCTGGTGTCCTGATGTTGTGTCCCCTGGTGTCCTGATGTTGTGTCCCCTGGTGTCCTGATGTCCCCTGGTGTCCTGATGTTGTGTCCCCTGGTGTCTTGATGTTGTGTCCCCTGGTGTCTTGATGTTGTGTCCCCTGGTGTCCTGATGTCCCCTGGTGTCCTGATGTTGTGTCCCCTGGTGTCTTGATGTTGTGTCCCCTGGTGTCTTGATGTTGTGTCCCCTGGTGTCCTGATGTCCCCTGGTGTCTTGATGTTGTCCCCTAGTGTCTTGATGTTGTCCCCTGGTGTCTTGATGTTGTGTCCCCTGGTGTCCTGATGTCCCCTGGTGTCCTGATGTTGTGTGTCCTAATGTTGTGTCCCCTGGTGTCCTGATGTCCCCTGGTGTCCTAATGTTGTGTCTCCTGGTGTCCTAATGTTGTGTCCCCTGGTGTCCTGATGTCCCCTGGTGTCCTAATGTTGTGTCCCCTGGTGTCCTGATGTCCCCTGGTGTCCTAATGTTGTGTCCCCTGGTGTCCTGATGTTGTGTCCCCTGGTGTCCTGATGTTGTGTCCCCTGGTGTCCTGATGTTGTGTCTCCTGGTGTCCTGATGTTGTGTCCCCTGGTGTCCTGATGTCCCCTGGTGTCCTAATGTTGTGTCCCCTGGTGTCCTGATGTCCCCTGGTGTCCTAATGTTGTCCCCTGGTGTCCTGATGTCCCCTGGTGTCCAGCGGTCCCATCGTCTCCGGGGGGAAGAGGAAGCACGAGGAGGACGAGCGTCAGACCATCCCCAACATCCTGCAGGGCGAGGTGGCCCGCCTGGACGTCAAGTTCCTGGTGAACCTGGACCCGTCCTTCTGCAGCAACAACGGCACCGTGCACCTCGTCTGCAAACTGGGTAAATACAGACTGTTACCATGGTTACCGTGTCTCGTCCGTCCTCCTCCGGGGTACACACTGCCCGTCCCGGATCGCGCAACTCGTAGAACGCACGAAAAGAGCTTTTATCCCCGATGACGGTGCGTTCACTGGAAACTAGTTAGCCCCGTGGTGCATTCAAAGTTATTGTAAAATACCCTCTTTTTTTATTAAAGTATCGTAGCACCGGTATGGGGGGGAGGGGACAAACGATACCCTAACCCTAGCAAACACAAAGCTACATTTACCCCCCCCCCAGCACTTCCTCATCTTTCATGGTATAAGAAAATAATGGACGCTGTTATAACAACGCCCCCCCCCCCCGAGGGCGTGAAGATGTCATCAGCTGTGTGTGTGTGTGTGTGTGTGTGTGTGTGTGTGTGTGTGTGTGTGTGTGTGTGTGTGTGTGTGTGTGTGTGTGTGTGTGTGTGTGTGTGTGTGTGTTCCAGATGATAAGAACCTCCCCAGCGTTCCTCCTCTGCAGCTCAGCGTTCCTGCTGATTACCCCGACCAGAGTCCTTACTGGGCCGACGACGGGGACCAGTACGGTAAGACACACACACACACACACACACATACATACATACATACACACCTCTACACACACACACACACACACCTCTACACACACACACCTCAGCGCACGCACATGCACACAAACACACACATACACACACACCTCTGCACACGCACGCATATATACACACACACACACCACAGACGTTTTAAAAGTGATTAGATGAAAGAGAGAAAAATAACCAGTCCAACAACATCCTGCCCCCCCCCCCCCCGTCTGCTGTCCTGCCCCCATCCATGTCTGCCCCCCCCCCAGCAGGTGCGAACAGCTTCCTGCAGACGGTCCACAGGAACATGACGTCCAAGCTGCTGCAGCTTCCTGACAAACACTCGGTGACGGAGCTGCTCAACACCTGGGCCCAGAGCGTCCGCCAGGCCTGTCTGTCAGCCGCATAAGCCCCGCCCACTTCCTGTCTCACCTGCTGCACACACAGTAACTCCTCCCCTCCCCTTAATGTAACCTAGCATCAAGTAGAAACAAGCTGTTATGTTACCCTACAGGACAGATGTTCAGCATCAGGTAGAAACAAGCTGTAATGTTACCCTACAGGACAGATGTTCAGCATCAGGTAGAAACAAGCTGTAATGTTACCCTACAGGACAGATGTTCAGCATCAGGTAGAAACAAGCTGTAATGTTACCCTACAGGACAGATGTTCAGCATCAGGGAGAAACAAGCTGTAATGTTACCCTACAGGACAGATGTTCAGCATCAGGGAGAAACAAGCTGTAATGTTACCCTACAGGACAGATGTTCAGCATCAAGTAGAAACAAGCTGTAATGTTACCCTACAGGACAGATGTTCAGCATCAGGTAGAAACAAGCTGTAATGTTACTCTACAGGACAGATGTTCAGCATCAGGTAGAAACAAGCTGTAATGTTACCCTACAGGACAGATGTTCAGCATCAGGTAGAAACAAGCTGTAATGTAACCCTACAGGACAGATGTTCAGCATCAGGTAGAAACAAGCTGTGATGTTACCCTACAGGACAGATGTTCAGCATCAGGTAGAAACAAGGTGTAATGTTACCCTACAGGACAGATGTTCAGCATCAGGTAGAAACAAGCTGTAATGTTACCCTACAGGACAGATGTTCAGCATCAGGGAGAAACAAGCTGTAATGTAACCCTACAAGACAGATGTTCAGCATCAGGTAGAAACAAGCTGTAATATAACCCTACAGGACAGATGTTCAGCATCAGGTAGAAACAAGCTGTAATGTTACCCTACAGGACAGATGTTCAGCATCAGGTAGAAACAAGCTGTAATGTTACCCTACAGGACAGATGTTCAGCATCAGGGAGAAACGAGCTGTAATGTTACCCTACAGGACAGATGTTCAGCATCAGGTAGAAAGACTCAGATTATTATTCTAAGTGTGTGACATTATGGGATGGATCCCTACAGAGATAGACCTTTTAGTTAAAGAGGAAGATCCTTTTAGTTTAACATGAAACAGCCCCGACATCACCATCACCAAACCCACCAGACTCCATGTAAATAATCACTACTTTTAGCATGTATTGAGCAGCATATCTCCACCAGACTCCATGTAAATAATCACTACTTTTAGCGTGTATAGAGCAGCATATCTCCACCAGACTCCATGTAAATAATCACTACTTTTAGCGTGTATAGAGCAGCATATCTCCACCAGACTCCATGTAAATAATCACTACTTTTAGCATGTATAGAGCAGCATATCTCCACCAGACTCCATGTAAATAATCACTACTTTTAGCGTGTATAGAGCAGCATATCTCCACCAGACTCCATGTAAATAATCACTACTTTTAGCGTGTATAGAGCAGCATATCTCCACCAGACTCCATGTAAATAATCACTACTTTTAGCGTGTATAGAGCAGCATATCTCCACAAGACTCCATGTAAATAATCACTACTTTTAGCGTGTATAGAGCAGCATATCTCACATGTAAATGGGTGAATTAAGAGTATTCGGGGCTGTTTCATGTTTAAGTAAAAGGATCTTACTCCTTCACTGAAAGCTCTCTCTGTAGAGATAACCAGCCTGACGCTCGTCTCTCTGTTCAGACACTACAGCCGGAGCCAACGGGACCGGGCGGCTCCGGGTCAAACGGCTGCGACCCCTTCGCTACCTGCTGGACCTTTCTCCGTCACAAAGAAAGGAAGAGAGAGCAGCTGTTGTTCCCCACGCTCATCATAGTCCCTGAACATCCCGACATTACTCCTGATGCATTCTGGGTGAAAAGAAGACCTCCTACAGCCAGAGAGCAGATTGTAAATAACAAACAAGCCCGGCTGTCATTTATCCCGATATGTACTCCGCTCCCTGAATGCAACACATCGTGCTTCTGTTTCTTCTTCTTCTGTTTGAGATGTGATTTCAGTTTTGTACCACAGAAGAAACTGTCTGACTTGGCTTTTCAGAGTGAAAATATAAATGTATTTTTTTGCTATCATAAATAAATGAAAAAGTTTTCAGTTCAACTTTTTAAATCTAAAAATCTGTTTCAGTCACTGAAGGACGCACAGCTGGGGGGGGGGGGGGGGGTTTGGGTCACATGACGGGCTGGGAGTTGTAGTTCCACTGTCTCTGCACCTGATGTTATAGTTAATATATCAGTCAATAAATCATAACCGCTCAAATCAGACAAAAATATTTTATTATCTTCAAACTAAATGATACAAAAGTGGACGTCATTATTCAAGGTGTGTGTGTGTTTCTGTGTGTGTGTGTGTGTGTGTGTCTCTGTATTGTGTCTCTGTATTGTGTGTGTGTGTGTGTCTCTGTATTGTGTCTCTGTATGTGTGTGTGTGTCTCTGTATTGTGTCTCTGTGTGTGTGTGTGTGTCTCTGTATTGTGTGTGTGTGTGTGTGTCAGAACTTGAGGGAGAAGGTTTTGTACGACAGGTTGGTGAAGACGTCGATGTGATCGCTGCTCCCCCCCACGGTCAGCACCTGCAACAGGAAACATCGTTTACTACCCGCCACGTCTGTTTCTGTGTGTGTGTGTTTCTGTGTGTGTGTGTGTGTCTGTTTCTGTGTGTGTGTGTGTGTTTCTGTGTGTGTGTGTTTCTGTGTGTGTGTGTGTGTGTCTGTTTCTGTGTGTGTGTGTGTTTCTGTGTGTGTGTGTGTGTGTTTCTCTGTGTGTGTGTGTCTGTTTCTGTGTGTGTGTGTGTTTGTGTGTGTGTGTGTGTGTTTCTGTGTGTGTGTCTGTTTCTGTGTGTGTGTGTGTGTGTTTCTCTGTGTATGTGTGTGTGTTTCTGTGTGTGTGTGTGTGTTTCTGTGTGTGTGTGTGTGTTTCTGTGTGTGTGTGTGTGTTTCTCTGTGTGTGTGTGTGTGTTTCTGTGTGTGTGTGTGTGTGTTTCTCTGTGTGTGTGTGTGTTTCTCTGTGTATGTGTGTGTGTTTCTGTGTGTGTGTGTGTGTGTGTGTGTGTGTGTGTGTGTGTGTGTGTGTGTGTAGACCGACCCGGTTCTCCGTGCTGTTGGCGTTGATCTGCAGCGTGTTGAGGCTCTGCGGCGTGCACGGGATCTGAGCTTTCACCTCGCCCCCCAGCAGACAGTGGGACACAAACGGCCCCTCCCCCACAGCCAGGATCTGGGGGGGGGGGTAGAGAGGTTAACATCTGAACAAACCACAAAAACGTATAAAAAAAAAGTGAATAATAACATGGAGAAGCAATGAAAGGTAAAACTAGCCCCCCCTCCCCCCCCGGGGTCTGACCATGTCCCCCCCGGGTCTGACCATGTCCCCCCCGGTCTCACCATGTCCCCCCCGGTCTCACCATGTCCCCCCCCCCCGGTCTCACCATGTCCCCCCCCCCCCGGTCTCACCATGTCCCCCCCCCCCCCGGTCTCACCATGTCCCCCCCCCCCGGTCTCACCATGTCCCCCCCCCCCCGGTCTCACCATGTCCTGGTAGAAGGCGGCCTGTCTCTGGCAGCCCGCCAGCGGGAAGACGGAGGTCGGGGACAGCGAGCGGAGATGCCACAGAGACAGAGACGGTCCACCGCCACACAGCTGCAAG
>CM057251.1:28575961-28596233 GCA_029931835.1 Etheostoma nigrum
CCGCCGTGTTTTCGGTGAAGATGCCCCGCTTTTGTCCCGGTAGGTGCATGCATACCGGGGCTGAAGACGGGCCAAGGTCAGGGAGCCTCGCTGCGGCTGAGACCCGTTATTATCAGCAGGGAATGATGCTTTCTGGGTGTAATGGCGAGTATTTGCAGCTGGTTGTTGATGAAAACAACGCGTGTGTGTGTGCACGGACCCGGGTGATGTATTTTAATATTTCTGCACGGTGTGTGTGTGTGTGTGTGTGAATCCACCGGAGGCCCTTTGACCCCCCATGCAGCAGCGAGACGTGTCCCCTGTGTTAAGTGAACTTAGTTTAATGAGGTGGTTTTTCTTTCTGTTGTGATCGGTTTGTTGACATCATCGTGAAGAACAGAAAGAGAGGGAGAGGGTTTTGATTGGCTGCTGTTTGACATGAATGGATTAGTCAACTCTTAATTACACATGAAGCTATTTTAATAATGATTTTTGATATAAAATCAACGTGTGTGGTGTCAGCTTGTTGAATGGTCTGTTCTGGTTCCTCGTCTCCTCTGGGACACGAAAGCAAATGTCTTTGAGTTGTGGACAAAATAAGACATTTAAGGACGTCACAAAAAAACATTTGAACGTAGAAAAAGACAAGTTGGAGATATTTAATTTAATTTAATTTAATTTGTACTGTTTATTGATCCCCAGTGGGGGATACAGGCCTGAACACACACACACACACACACACACACACACACACACACACACACACACACACACACACACGCACAGGACCTAATCATGCACTAATGGAGAGATGTCTGGGGGGGGGGGGCTGCCAGCTGGACCAGCGCCCTGAGGGGGGGAGTGGGGGGGGGGGGTGCCTTGCTCAAGGGCGCCTGGCAGTGCCCAGGAGGTGAAGCGGCCCCTCTCCAGCCACCGGTCCCCACACTGTACTTTGGACCGTATGGATGGGACTTGAACCGACGACCCTCCGGTTTCCGACCCACCTCCCTACGGACTGAGCTACCCCCCCCCCCCAACGTCGGAAAAATAACAAAAAAAGCAACTAAACAAGATATAATGGACGTTACAGTTAGCTTCCAAGTGACAAATATTGAAAATAAGTGGAATTTAAAACAATAAATTAATCCCTAAAACACAGAGACGAACAGGAAAAGCGAGACATTTGAGGACGTTATCTTCGGCTTTTGGGGAAACGCGGATCCACATTTTAGAGACCAGACAACCCACCGGTCCGGACCTCAGGACCGCACAACAACATCTGAACGTAGGGGAACAGCATCAGAAAAGTGGTAAACGTTGGAAAAAACTGGATTAAAAAACTTGAAAAATAGAGTGAAACGTTGGAAAAAAGTAACATTTTTTTCACTTTTCCCAAAGAAACTTTTTAATAAAACCTATTTTGTTGTTGTTAAAAAAAAAAAAACACAGAAATGATGGATTATTTGGACTCATAGTTAGAATCAGAGGATGTTGAGTGGATCACGAAGGTAGAAAAACACAACAAGACATTATGGACATCTAGAAACCAGAACCTTAAAATAATCAGAAAAATAATCAGAACACCTCAGAAAAACAGACAGAAACGTAGAAAGGTATCGAGACATTTGAGAATGTCATCTTGGGCTTTGGGAAACACATTATAGAGCCCAAAAATGTGTATTATTATTGTTATTATTATTATTGCTGTTAACTATGTAAGTACCATACATTTCCACACTGCTTATATATATTTTTATTTATATTTCTACAATTCGTGCAACTGTAACAGAATTTCCCCTCGGGATCAATAAAGTTTTTCTGATTCAAAACGACTAATCTATTCGTCACATGCAGATTAATTAGGAGTAAAAACATCGTTATGTTCGCTGAACGTCTTCAACGTGAACTTGTTCTCCTTCCGGGTCAAAAATGCAAATTAACTCTTTTTTTCTCAGTTTTTTTATGCTTTTTGAAGAGTTTTTGTCACTTCTGGTTGTTATAAACCCATAAATGATGGATTATTTGGACTCTTAGTGAAGATCAGAGGATGTCGAGTGGATCAGTTTGTTTAAATGCTGTAAAAAAAAAAAAAACACCCGAAATTCAATGGAAGTAATCATTAATTTAACATGGATTCCATACAACGTACAGCCACACATTCATGCTATTTTGGGGCGATTTGGTTCAAAGAAACCCAAATTTTAAATGTCAAATTGTTCTGTGTGTGTGTGACTCTGTATGCGCGTGTGTGTGTATGCATACGTGTGTGTGCGTGCATGCAACTGTGTGCGTGTGTGTGTGTGTGAACGAGCTGCCGTTACGATCTGGCTGTGAAATTCGGGAGAAACCAGACCCACATGACGTGTTCGTCCAATCAGCGGCCGGTTTTCATTTTTTGGGCGACAGTGCAGATTAGCGCCGCCTGCTGCTATGGAGGCGTATTACGTCTCATGCACGCTGGAGACGGGGTCGCTGCGGTGTGTTGGGGGGTCTTCATGGACCACCTCGGGGAGACGGATCGGTCCGGGGCCTTTTCTGCCGCCGGTCGGCGCCGGGTCGGCGAGCCAGAGCTTTAACACTATTTATACACTTCGTGCAACTGTAACACAGATTTTCCCTTCGGGGATCCATGAGGTATTTCTGATTTAAGTAACCCTCGCCTTGTCTTCTTCTTGTCTCAACAGTGGTTCCTCATTGGGTGGCCCCGCCGCCCCCCCGAGGTGGGCCCTGATTGGTTGGACCTGCACTCAGGAGAACAAGGCCGCCACCCCCAGCTGCAGAGCTAAGCCCTCCTCTTTTCCTCCTCTCCCCCTAGCGTCACTGTTCATTTCTATGTTGTGAACTGTGACTCCCTCCTATTGTTCGCTTTAGAGTACTATGGCAATGCATGATATGAGTCGTGCCAAGGGTTTCCCCTGTAAAGAGTGTGATATGGTGTGTCCGAGTACTCCAAGTCTTCTAGAGCATATGAAAGCACATTATCAGCAAGAAGAGAACGGACGTTTTGAGTGTGAGCAGTGTGGACGCATTTACAAGCACGCCGCTAGCCTCGCCAACCACAAGAAGTCTCACGAGGTCGGATCGTTCCAGTGTCCAGTCTGCACGCGCACGCTGCCCAACGCAGTCGCTTTGAAGAACCACCTACGCATCCATACGCTGTCCCCGAGTAGTGCGCACACAGAGGAAGAGGGGGAAGAAGTACCCGAGGAAGGGGGCCACGACGAGAGGGACTACGGTCTCGCCCAAGACCTCTCAGACGGGTTTGGGCGCTCCCATTTGAACAACAGTTTGGGACACAGTGTCCTACAGAGCCACCAGACAGGCGACCACGGGAAGAAAGGCTCCCCCGAAACCGAAGAAGCCTGGGACAGACCGTTCAAGTGCGATCAGTGCGACCGGACGTACCGGCACCACGGCAGCCTGGTAAACCACAAGAAGTGCCACCAGCAAGGGGCTTTTAAGTGCTCTGTGTGTTTCAAACAATTCAGCAACCTGGCTGCACTAAACAGCCACGAGAGAACTCACTCGAAGTTCAAGCCGCCCGGGGCGTCTATGGTGAGCGGCGGCGGCGCCGGCACGCAGTCGTCCCAGAGCGACGACACCGCTTCCTGTTTCTGCCACCTGTGCCAGATCTCGCTGCCAAGTAAGACAGACTTTCAGGAGCACATCTTGCTTCACAACGCCGCCTCGCCTTCCCTCGGCCTGCCGCGCAGTTTCCCCGGCATCATGCCCCACAATCTGAGCGCCGTTCGATCCCCGGCGTACACCCCCACCCTGGGGGACCCTCTGCCCTTGCCACCCTTGCCCAGTGACAAAAGAGGCCCCTATGATCCCATAATGGGTCCCCCTGTGAACAACCCCATCTACACGTGTGCATACTGTGGCGCGGGACACCCAGATCTGGAGACTTTGAAAGTCCACTATTTGACTCACGACCCCCACCCGGGCGCCCACGGCCAGGACAGCTCCATCCTAAACTCTGACGCGCTAAGCTCCGGTTCCCAGGGCTCCGTGTCGTCTCCCTCCGGAGGCCGTGTGCCCCATGCGAATTCTCCAGACGACGGAGAGCGGCGCTTTAAGTGCGGAGAGTGTGGCAAAAGCTACCGGCACGCAGGAAGCCTGGTGAACCACAAACGCTGCCATCAGACGGGCCACTACCAGTGTACCATCTGCTGCAAGCAGTACCCGCACCTGGCGGCGCTGCACAGCCACCTGCGAAGCCACAAGGGGCGCTCTTCCAACCAGTCGATTAACGACAGCAACGACTGGCTGTCTCCAGAGCCCCTGACTCTGGACTCGCAGCAGAGCTACGTCCAGGAAGGCAGCGGCGCCACCACGCCGATCTCCCTGCCGGGAAATCTGGGTGACGGGAACCACTTTGTTCCAGACGGCGGCCACAGCAGCGGGCTGGACTCTCTGGAGTTCCACGATCGCTTCGACGGCAGCTCGCTCTCCCAGAGCAACGCCTCTCACCGCCAGGCCGACAGACACGTGTGCGCCGACTGCGGTCAGATGTACGGAGATGTTTCCGGCATCAAGTCGCACCTGTGCCCCCGCCGCGGCCAGCAGCCCCAGCAGCAGAGCACTATGTCCAACGGGTTCCTGGCGAGCATGAACTACCACAGCTCTGGTGGAACCTCGCTGCCCGCCGAAGGCTCCAGCAGCCTGAAGGAAGGTGGAAGCAGCAGCAGCAGCGGCGGCGGGCAACGCCAATACTCCCAGAGCGGGGGCAAGAGAATGGGCAGCAACGACAAAGATGATGATGACGACGGAGAAGTGTATCAGTGTTCGGTGTGCGGCAACCACTACGCCAGCCTCCGAGCCCTCAGGAGCCACTTGCGTAGCCACGCCAACAACCCAACCGGGCCGGGACCGTCCAACCTGGAGCAGGAGTGGAGGATGATCTGCTCCACCTGCGGCCAAAGCTTCGCCAGGAAGCAAGATCTCCTGAACCACCAGTTGGTCCACGGCCCCCAAAGGCCGGACGGCCAGCAACAAGGCATCGTGGGCACCTCGGCTAACGGCAACGACAAAATGGACGGACGCAACCACATTTGCGTAGACTGCGGGATGTTCTTTGCCGACCGCCACCACCTCATCACTCACCTGTGCCCCGGGAAGAATCGGGGCAGTTCGCTGAGCAAGCAGGGCCTGAACGGAGCCAAAGGGATGTCCGGGGGGGAGGGCGTCGGCGGCGGGGTTGCCGGAGGAAGCCGTGATGTCGGCGGCGACGGGCGCAGGCCTCTGGTCGACCAAAGCGAGAAGCCTCACAAATGCGACCAATGCGGACGCGGATACAGACACCCGTGCTCTCTCCTAAACCACAAGAAGTCCCATAAGACGGGTGTTTTCCGCTGCTTGGTGTGCCAGAAACGCTACTACAATCTGCTGGCTCTCAAGAATCACCAAAGGACCCACTTTGATCTAAAGAGGTATGTTTTTGTTGTTTTTTCTCTGTTGTTTTTTGTATTAGGTCTGAAATACAAAAAATACTCCTTAAACCTGCTTTATCTGATCTCCTGTGGGGGGGGGGACACTTTCAACTTAAAAAAAATGTGTCTTTCGCAATGTGTCTTAGAATATTTATTTACATCTGTCCTGTAGGGTAACATTACAGCTTGTTTCTACCTGATGCTGAACATCTGTCCTGTAGGGTAACATTACAGCTTGTTTCTACCTGATGCTGAACATCTGTCCTGTAGGGTTACATTACAGCTTGTTTCTCCCTGATGCTGAACATCTGTCCTGTAGAGTAACATTACAGCTTGTTTCTCCCTGATGCTGAACATCTGTCCTGTAGGGTAACATTACAGCTTGTTTCTACCTGATGCTGAACATCTGTCCTGTAGGGTAACATTACAGCTTGTTTCTACCTGATGCTGAACATCTGTCCTGTAGAGTAACATTACAGCTTGTTTCTCCCTGATGCTGAACATCTGTCCTGTAGGGTAACATTACAGCTTGTTTCTACCTGATGCTGAACATCTGTCCTGTAGGGTAACATTACAGCTTGTTTCTACCTGATGCTGAACATCTGTCCTGTAGGGTAACATTACAGCTTGTTTCTACCTGATGCTGAACATCTGTCCTGTAGGGTTACATTACAGCTTGTTTCTCCCTGATGCTGAACATCTGTCCTGTAGGGTAACATTACAGCTTGTTTCTACCTGATGCTGAACATCTGTCCTGTAGGGTAACATTACAGCTTGTTTCTACCTGATGCTGAACATCTGTCCTGTAGGGTAACATCACAGCTTGTTTCTACCTGATTCTGAACATCTGTCCTGTAGGGTTACATTACAGCTTGTTTCTACCTGATGCTGAACATCTGTCCTGTAGGGTTACATTACAGCTTGTTTCTCCCTGATGCTGAACATCTGTCCTGTAGGGTAACATTACAGCTTGTTTCTCCCTGATGCTGAACATCTGTCCTGTAGCGTTACATTACAGCTTGTTTTTACCTGATGCTGAACATCTGTCCTGTAGGGTAACATTACAGCTTGTTTTTACCTGATGCTGAACATCTGTCCTGTAGCGTTACATTACAGCTTGTTTCTCCTTGATGCTGAACATCTGTCCTGTAGGGTAACATTACAGCTTGTTTCTCCTTGATGCTGAACATCTGTCCTGTAGGGTAACATTATAGCTTGTTTCTCTCTTAATTCTGGGTCAGTTTCTAGATTGTTGTTCCCATCAAGTACTTAGGGTCCAGGTTGATCAGAACTGACGTTATTCTGGACCATAATGCCTTAAATTAACATCCACAAAAGCTTAAAATGAAGTTTTGTGTTTTTACAGATATTCTGTTATGTTTTCTTCACATTTGCCCCTCCCTACTGCAGGCACAAGTGTGAAGAATGTGGCAAGGCGTTCAAGATCCAAAAGCAGCTGATCAACCACCTCCGTCTCCACGAGGAGCACCGAGCCAAAGGTCTCGTCCGAACCGGACCCAACGGGTCCCGCTTCCAGCAGGCGGGCCCGTCCCACATGCAGGCTATGAGAGGAGAGTCCTCAAAGGGACAGGGGTTGGGCGTCAAATACAGCCACCAAGGCTTCAAGAAGCCCTACTCGTCTGCCGGGACCTCCCGGCCCCAGAAGTTTGACCCCTCTGAAACTGGGCGGCGGCCTTTTGCCTGCGACGAATGCGGCAAGACGTACCGCCACGCAGGCAGCCTGGCCAATCACAAGAACCTCCACAAAATCGGGGAGTACCACTGCAACGTGTGCAACTCGACGTACCCAAACCGGCTGGCGATGAAGAACCACCTCCGCCTCCACTTCGCCCAGAAGAAGCACAACTGCCAAGAGTGCGGCAAGGGCTTCCGCACCCAGAGGCAGCTGGCCACCCACACCACGGCGGGCCTGTGCAAAGGGCCCCAGGGCCCCGGAGCCCAGATGGATTTTGAATGCGACGGCTGCTGCGAAGGCTTTGCCACAGCCGATGAACTCGCGGCCCACGACTGCCCCGCCCAGCACCTGCCGTCTTCCTCCTCCACCAACAGCTCCGCCAACATCAGCATGGAGAGGAGCTCGGTGGACCTGGACTCCGATGAGAGGCCCTACGCCTGCGACCTGTGCAGCTGCGCCTACAAACACGCCAGCTCCCTGCTGAACCACAAGCACACCCACAAGACCGGCAACTTCCGGTGCAACTTCTGCGAGAAGCCGTACACCAACTACATGGCGCTGCGCAACCACATGCGCATTCACACGCAGAGGAAGAAGCACATCTGCCACACGTGTGGGAAAGCCTTCCGGTTGGCAAGGTTCCTCCGAAACCACCAGAAGGTCCACGAGGAGGGCGCAACCCCGTTCGGCTGCCCCACCTGTGGGAAGAGTTTCCAGGGGAGATCCGGCCTAGCCAGGCACCGCTGCGGGGACAACCAGGTAGGCATGGAAGTGAGGAGGAAGGCCGCTGCACCCCCAGGAGAGGGCGAGGAGTGTCGGTACACGTGAGTTCTCGTCAGTTGTTTGTGATTCTTCGAAGTTGAAAAAAATAGTGAAGATAAATTTAGGTCTCTGCGTGTCTATTACAGGTATATGATCTCCAATCCGGCTTCCTTGGGACCATACGCGTGCCGGAATTCGGATTTTTCTGAAGTGTGGACAAATTGAATTAGTGGAGAGACCAGATAAGTCAACCCCGTTTGCTTTCAGTTAGCATCTGACACACACCTGAGTGTTCTAGGCTGCCTACATGTGTTGTTTATTTAATGCTTGTTTTCTTAGCTCAACTTTGACACAGATTTAAGCATTTTGTGTGTTAGCATATTAGTTTTTTGAAGTATTTTGAGTACTGATGTCTGTTCCTTGCTCGTGTTATGATTTTATTTGTAGTCTTTGATTTGTTTGTGTTTGCATCATGATACTGGCCAGTTATTAGAATAGAAATGCAGTTATGTGATGGGGTTTCTTACATTTTGATGTGTTCCCAGAGAAGATTAGGAAGTATTTGGAGCTAGCTGCACTGCACACGTCTAGAGGTTTTTAATCTCGACTGTTGAAGGATGCTTTCCAACATCTACAGTCGGCTCGCTAGAGGTTTCTCTCCGTACGCTCAGAGAGAGCCGAGGCTGTGACTGAAGCTCTTTTGATTTGGTTTCCAGATGCTTGTGTGTGAATCTGTGCAGTGCAGGGAGCTGCAGATACTCCCAGTCCCCCAACATAGTGTCTCTCCCCACCTCCCCCCTCCCCCCCTGACCTGTGTAGAAATCATAACTTTATATGGTGCACCACTTTGTTGTAGTCTTCTTTTTAAAAGCTATAAGCCGGATTTCAGATCATATACCTGTATGTACAAGCTCTTAGACGTAGGGTTGGGTACCGAAACCAGGACCACCACATGTTCTGTCCCCCCGATACGATAGTAGGGGGGCAGCAACGATCTGGATCCGTATCATATCGATATTATCCATGTGCTTTTGTCCCAATTCGTTTCTTTATATTATAAATGGGTGCAGATTGGATTACGATTCTATAAGTATTGTGTGTGTGCGTTTGTGCATGCATGCACGTGTGTGTGTGCGTAGGTCTGTGTGTGTGCATATGCATCTGTGTGTGTGTGTGTGTGTGTGCATATGCATCTGTGTGTGTGTGTGCGCATATGCATCTGTGTGTGTGTGTGTGTGTGTGCATATGCATCTGCATCTGTGTGTGTGTGTGCACGTGTGTAGCATCTGTGTGTAGCGTCTCTGTGTGTGCATGCACCCGTGTCTGCATCTGTGCATGTTTGTGCGTCTCTGTGTGCGTGCACATGGATCTGTGCGTGTGCGTGTGTGTGTGTGTGTGTGTGTGTGTGTGCTTCTCTCCATTGACCAAAGAATCGATATATAGTAATGAACCTTGATCAAATTCAACTTCAGAAAATTACCAGCTGTTATATAATCTAATAATAACGTGTGTGTGTTTGTGTGTTATCTCTGTGTGTGTGTGTGTGTGTGTGTGTGTGTGTGTGTGTGTGTGTTGGTCTATGAAGAGAGATCATGCACCACTCTGACAGTGTGATGGAAACACAACCACAACATCTGAGACCAACACACACACACACACACCACACACACACACACACACACACACACACACACACACATTCCAAATAAAGACAAAGGATGAAGAAAAAAAAGTGCCAAAAACAAGAAATGTCCGAAATACTTCTAAAAAATACCCAACCCTACTTATATGTTGAGCAGTGAAGATATTTCAATAATTCTAAATTGAAAGTGGTAACCAGGAACTGATTAATGTGGAAACAGTTCATGTTCAGTTTCTAATCTCTCCCTCCCTCTTTCTCTCTCCCTCCTCATCTTCTTTCCCTTTGTCCTCCCTCCCTCTCTCCCTCCCTCATGTCTCTCTCTCCATTGGTCTGTTTCTCATCTGTCCTCTCTCTTTTCCTCCCTCCCTCCCCCCCCCCCCGTGCTGTCTCTTCCTGTTTGTCTCTTCCTGTTTGTCTCTTCCTGTTTGTCTCTATACAGATGTGACCAGTGCGGCCGCTCCTACCGCCACGCCAGCTCCCTCCTCAACCACAAGAACACCCACACCGTCGGCATCTACCACTGCGCCGTGTGCCTGAAGACCTACTCCAACCTGCTCGCCCTGAAGAACCACCGCCGCATCCACTCGGAGACGCGCCGCCACCGCTGCCACGACTGCGGCAAAGCCTTCCGCGTGTCCTCGCAGCTCTACAACCACCGCCGCGTCCACCAGAAGCAGCGCGAGCTGACGTGCCGGTCCTGCCAGCGCGCCTTCCCCACGCCGGCCAGCTTCCGGCTCCACATGGAGATCACGCACGGCCAGGCGCCGCCGCCGCCCCGCCAGCCCAGACCCCAGCAGCCCCGCCCCGGGAGCTCCCAGGACCTGGGCTGGGGGTCCGGCCTGGACCTCACCTTGATGCAGGAGCAAGGACTCGGCCACGGAGGCGCGGCGGCGGCGCCTCGAGGCCGCGGCGAGCCGGTGAAATCCCACGCCTGCGATCAGTGCGGGCGCTCGTACCGCCACGCCAGCTCGCTGCTCAACCACAAGAACAGCCACAAGACCGGCACCTACTTCTGCAACTCCTGCCAGAAGGAGTTCCCCAACCTGATGTCCCTGAAGAACCACCGGCGGATCCACACCGAGCCCAAGCGCTACCAGTGCCCCGACTGCGGCAAGTCGTTCCGCGTGTCCACGCAGCTCGTCTGCCACCGCCGCATCCACACCAAGGAGAAGCCCTTCTCCTGCCAGCAGTGCGACAAGCACTTCTCCTCCAAGTCCAACCTGCGGCACCACATGAAGGTGCACTGGAGCGGCTCGGGGGCGCCCCCCCGCATGGCCATGGCGGCGCCCAACTTCCTGGGTATGCCCGGCGGCCCCTTCATATAACGGAAGAGGGATGGGAGGGGGGACCCGTCCCCGTAAACCGCCCCGGGACGTTAGTTCTGAGGAGATGTGTCGTAGGAACGAGAGAGATGATGATAGATACTCAAGATAGAACGTTTAGTCCATTGTTTTACATCTGACTTTATTTTTAGTATTCCAACTTTTATTGTGAAAATGTATTTTTTTAATGTACATTTATCTAAAATATTTCGACTTTTTTCCCCTTCAAAATATCAAAAAAATGTATTTCTCAAAATTTATTGTGAAAATATTTTTTTTTCCCATTTTAAAAGATTGGACAATTTCCAAAAAATATTCTGAAAGTAAAATTTGAGGGGGAAAAAGTAATATTTTCACAATAAAAGTGACAATAAAACTATAATTCTTTGACAGAGTGCGTAGTACTAACGGTAAATCAGCTGTTTGACGACAACACACCTACAGTAAAGCGGTGTGTGGGTCAGAACTATGTTGCCATGGTGATTTCCTCAGTGGGGGGGGGGGGGCAGTATTATGATGCCTGCTTGTCCACATGAAAGGTCTAATCATCATCACTCTCTGTCCACTAGCGGACACATTTTAACTGAAATAAAGTCCCATGGTGGACACAGGAAGGGGCGGGACTTCACCTCTCTATGGGGGGGGGGGGGGCAGTGCAGTCACATGCCAAGGTGCCAAAACGTAGCTCTTCCTCCCGCTCACCCTCCTCTTCCTCCTTGTGTGCGTGTGTGTGTGTGGTCCTGCATGAATGAACATGTACACAAAGCAGGACACAAAATGGACGCCACACACACACACACACACACACACAGTAAATGGACTTCCCGAGCCGAGGCTTCCTTGACTGACCGACTGTAGCCAGACGGACAGGATGTAGTTGTGTATAAATGTTCACAAACTTCACTACACACCTGTCTCCCCCCCCCCCCCCCTGCATGTGGCCCGTTAACAAGCTGCCGCAAAGACTGATGAAGACACGGAAACGGACAGAATGAAAAGACTGATTTAGCAAAATCGCTACAGGATGTTAGCGGAGCGCTACAGGATGTTAGCGAATCGCTACAGGACGTTAGCGACTCGCTACAGGACGTTAGCGGATCGCTACAGGACGTTAGCGGATCGCTACAGGACGTTAGCGGATCGCTACAGGATGTTAGCGGAGCGCTACAGGATGTTAGCGGATCGCTACAGGACGTTAGCGGATCGCTACAGGACGTTAGCGAATCGCTAAAAGATATTAGCGAATCGCTACAGGACGTTAGCGAATCGCTACAGGACGTTAGCGGATCGCTACAGGACGTTAGCGGATCGCTACATGACGTTAGCGGATCGCTACAGGACGTTAGCGAATCGCTACAGGATGTTAGCGGATCGCTACAGGATGTTAGCGAATCGCTACAGGATGTCAGGACGTTAGCGGATCGCTACGGGACATTAGCGAATCGCTACAGGACGTTAGCGAATCGCTACAAGACGTTAGCGGATCGCTACGGGACGTTAGCGGGTCGCTACGGGACGTTAGCGGGCGTCTTTCTGCTATTTTGGGCGGGATGTGTCGACTCGTGAAGGACTGATGAGTCGTGTGTTGCCGTGGCTGCGAGGGTCCGGGCTCTACAGGAAGTGCGGTGCTTGTGTCCAGAGACATGTTGTTCATTTCAAACCCCAGCAGGAGCTGATTGGTCCGTTCTCCGGCTCCATGCGGCCCCCCGTGTCAGGAGGGAGTTTGCATTAATCTACTCGTGGCCTTTGTCACGTTTTTAAACCCGTTCAGACCCAGGCGGTCTGAACGGGTTTAGCAGACGTGCTGGGAAGACACGGCTTGGTTTCCCTTTGTGTGTGTACCTGTTTGGTTTGGCGGGAGGCAGCAAAGCATTGTGGGAGCTTTTAGGACTGAAGACGGGAGGCTTGGGTGTGATAAACTAGAGCTGGGTGACACCGAGACCATCGTAGAGCTGACTCGGTGCTTTCAAAGACTATTGACACTGTGGGATTTTTGATAACTAATCACCAGTAATGTGGATGTGATGAGTAAGCGGGTAACCAAGGCTAAACCAGTCTGGTAAGACCAGGAAGTGACATCACTTTACGATCCAATTACGATGATAATCGGCCAAAGTCCACATAAATTGCAGATTTCTGCTCAAAATAACTCTGAGCATGTTTTCATAATTAAAGTCTTATATATCGCAGCAGGAAGGTGAAAACGTGTAGTTAATTTTACACGAGCAGCCGTTTTTCCTGTTGCCATGGGAACGTTATGAAGTGACGTAATCTCTTTTTCATCAAACCAGTTTTTGCAAGTTCCCGCAATTTTAGCGCATTAAATTGCATAAATATCCCGCGTGATCCGTCGCATTTTTTTAAGAAAATGAGACGAGTAATCAAGATTTTTGTAACAATCGTGAACAGCTCTGATTTTAAAATCTACGAGACGTTGCCCAGCTCTGCTTTAAAGGTTCCTGTCTCTCTCAGTTCTAAGATTTAAAGATTTAAAGATTTAATGCAGCTTCTCAAAACGGGCCGTGTTCTCTCACACACACACACATACACACACACACACATACATACACACACACACACATACATACACACACACATACACACACACACACACACATACACACACATACACACGCACGTGCACGTATACAAACACACACACACATATACACGCGCGCAGTGAATGAACACGTTGAGTTCTGGTTTCCACGATCTAAAAGTCCATTCTAACTTCTGAAGACATCGAAACGTTATTAATCTTCTTAAAAATCGGGTTCCTGTCCCAGAGGAGAGAATAATTATTTATAGAGAGATTATATATAAATATTTAGATGTGAAGTTAACACAATGAGACTTTTGATACTCATCAGTAATGTGGATATGACGACTAATAATAATGCACTGCATTAGGGAGTCTATAAACAAGATAAAACCCCCAAATCTGAGGAAAAGGTCTATAAACAAGATAAAACCCCCAAATCTGAGGAAAAGGTCTATAAACGAGATAAAACCCCCAAATCTGAGGAAAAGGTCTATAAACAAGATAAAACCCCAAATCTGAGGAAAAGGTCTATAAACAAGATAAAACCCCCAAATCTGAGGAAAAGGTCTATAAACAAGATAAAACCCCAAATCTGAGGAAAAGGTCTATAAACAAGATAAAACCCCAAATCTGAGGAAAAGGTCTATAAACAAGATAAAACCCCAAATCTGAGGAAAAGGTCTATAAACAAGATAAAGCACCCAAATCTGAGGGAAAGGTCTATAAACAAGATAAAACCCCCAAATCTGAGGAAAAGGTCTATAAACAAGATAAAACCCCAAATCTGAGGAAAAGGTCTATAAACAAGATAAAACCCCAAATCTGAGGAAAAGGTCTATAAACAAGATAAAACCCCCAAATCTGAGGAAAAGGTCTATAAACAAGATAAAACCCCCAAATCTGAGGAAAAGGTCTATAAACGAGATAAAACCCCAAATCTGAGGAAAAGGTCTATAAACGAGATAAAACCCCCAAATCTGAGGAAAAGGTCTACAAACAAGATAAAACCCCAAATCTGAGGAAAAGGTCTATAAACGAGATAAAACCCCAAATCTGAGGAAAAGGTCTACAAACAAGATAAAACCCCAAATCTGAGGAAAAGGTCTATAAACGAGATAAAACCCCAAATCTGAGGAAAAGGTCTATAAACGAGATAAAACCCCCAAATCTGAGGGAAAGGTCTATAAACAAGATAAAACCCCCAAATCTGAGGAAAAGGTCTATAAACAAGATAAAACCCCCAAATCTGAGGAAAAGGTCTATAAACGAGATAAAACCCCAAATCTGAGGAAAAGGTCTATAAACGAGATAAAACCCCCAAATCTGAGGAAAAGGTCTACAAACAAGATAAAACCCCAAATCTGAGGAAAAGGTCTATAAACGAGATAAAACCCCAAATCTGAGGAAAAGGTCTACAAACAAGATAAAACCCCAAATCTGAGGAAAAGGTCTATAAACGAGATAAAACCCCAAATCTGAGGAAAAGGTCTATAAACGAGATAAAACCCCCAAATCTGAGGAAAAGGTCTATAAACGAGATAAAACCCCCAAATCTGAGGAAAAGGTCTACAAACAAGATAAAACCCCAAATCTGAGGAAAAGATCTATAAACAAGATAAAACCCCAAATCTGAGGAAAAGGTCTACAAACGAGATAAAACCCCCAAATCTGAGGAAAAGGTCTATAAACAAGATAAAACCCCAAATCTGAGGAAAAGGTCTATAAACAAGATAAAACCCCAAATCTGAGGAAAAGGTCTATAAACAAGATAAAACCCCCAAATCTGAGGAAAAGGTCTATAAACCAGATAAAACCCCAAATCTGAGGAAAAGGTCTATAAACAAGATAAAACCCCCAAATCTGAGGAAAAGGTCTACAAACAAGATAAAACCCCAAATCTGAGGAAAAGGTCTATAAACAAGATAAAACCCCCAAATCTGAGGAAAAGGTCTATAAACAAGATAAAACCCCAAATCTGAGGAAAAGGTCTATAAACAAGATAAAACCCCAAATCTGAGGAAAAGGTCTATAAACAAGATAAAACCCCCAAATCTGAGGAAAAGGTCTATAAACCAGATAAAACCCCAAATCTGAGGAAAAGGTCTATAAACGAGATAAAACCCCCAAATCTGAGGAAAAGGTCTACAAACAAGATAAAACCCCAAATCTGAGGAAAAGGTCTATAAACAAGATAAAACCCCCAAATCTGAGGAAAAGGTCTACAAACGAGATAAAACCCCCAAATCTGAGGAAAAGGTCTATAAACAAGATAAAACCCCAAATCTGAGGAAAAGGTCTATAAACAAGATAAAACCCCCAAATCTGAGGAAAAGGTCTATAAACCAGATAAAACCCCAAATCTGAGGAAAAGGTCTATAAACAAGATAAAACCCCCAAATCTGAGGAAAAGGTCTATAAACGAGATAAAACCCCAAATCTGAGGAAAAGGTCTATAAGCAAGTTATTGTCATTATCTGTTACTAAGGGAAATCGTTGATTTAAGATTCCAGTGGGAAGTTGAACACGTAAAATAATAAATTCTGTTAAAACAAGATGAATTCTGACATTTCTAAATCTAAGTTATTTAAATCATTTTCAGTGGTAAGAACAGGAAATGACATCACTTTACTGGAATGCAGCCTTTAAAACCAGGAAAACACATTTATTATATTATATTACAATATATCCCAAATATAAGACGATATATAGGCTTATATCTCTGTTGATATAATATATAATACAATTCTCTCCGACCAATCAAAAGTCTGCAGCAATTAGAGACGATTCCCTCCGACCAATCAGCAGTCTGCAGCGATTAGAGACAATTCCCTCCGACCAATCAGCAGTCTGCAGCGATTAGAGACGATTCTTTCTGAGGTAGTACTACAAAAAGTACCTGTTAGCAGGTACCAGGGACTTTTATCACCATGGAAACCAAAAAAGTTAAGTAGCGGTGTGTGTGTGTGTATATGTGTATATATATATATATATATATATGTATATATATGTATGTGTGTGTGAACACGTCCCGTGCCAAAGCAACTGTACGTAAAACAAAGAAAGGAGCCAGGTGAGCGCCTGGAGGCCCCCCCCCCCCCGGTGTGTGGAGCCGCTGGTTTGATTCTGACTGTAACTCTGCCGCGGCTCCTTATAGGACGCAATCATTGTAGTAATGCATTTATTTATATTATTATTATTATTATTATTAACACTTGTAATGGACGGCGCTAGTCTTTAGGATGTGTGAGTTTAGAGCTGTGTTGATGTACCCCCCCCCCCCCCCCGTCTCCTTTTACCCACAACCCCCCTTGTTGTGCGGAGACATCGGACTCTGAACTCTGTGAAGATGTAAGAACTGTACACGGTGATGCAAAGTGTTTTCTTGCCTTTTTAACCAAGTTGTTGTTGTGTTGACGGTCTTTCTCAGTCAGTCCAGCTTTCCCATCATGCCCCTCTTCGTATTTATCTCACACCTACTTCCTGTTTCACAAAAATCTAACCTGCGTCGAAACGAAGACGAAAAAAAGGGACGGCTTCGGAGATTCTCCTCTTTGTTCAGGGTGCATTCAGGGTGCATTCAAAAACACGTCTTTCTGTTCAGGGTGCATTCAAAAACACACCTTTCTGTTCAGGGTGCATTCAAAAACACGTCTTTCTGTTCAGGGTGCATTCAAAAACACACCTTTCTGTTCAGGGTGCATTCAAAAACACACCTTTCTGTTCAGGGTGCATTCAAAAACACACCTTTCTGTTCAGGGTGCATTCAAAAACACGTCTTTTGTTCACGGTGCATTCACACATTTTTAATGTTACACTTTCACAGTAAACTTGTATTTATTGATGTATTCCGGATTTTTCCCGTTTTATTTTTGATTACCAGACGCCCCCCCCCCCCCCGTGTGTGTGTGTGTGTCGGCGTCTCCGCAGCACTGGTGCTAGTTTTAAAGAAGCCGTGCAGTGACCGTCGCGTGCTGTCTGTAGGAGTCGATCTGTATTAATAACCCAGCGTTCATCTTCTCCGACGCCGTTTATAGAGGGAACCCCCCCCCTCCCCCCCTTTGTTTATCTGTTTAACGTTTTGTTTCCATGCATATATATGTAATGCTTACTTACTATACACTTTTATAAACTATGTTTTGATAATTCATTTCTTAACAGAAGAACTTGTCCATAAACTATAACCCTTACTGCTGAGTACTGAATAAATAGATGAAAACACTCTGAGCTCAGCGTCTGCTTCACACACACACACAGACACACACACACACACACACACACACACAGATACACAAAGGAAGACACACACGCACAGACACACACACAGGAGAAACATGCATAGACGCACATAAAGGGAGAGAGACAGACACACAAAGTGAGAAAACACAGACATTGGTTTGTCTGATGTGGGCGGGGCCAGAGGAGATCTGCACCCATACATTAAATAATCACTACTTTTAGCGTGTATAGAGCAGCATATCTCCACCAGACTCCATGTAAATAATCACTACTTTTAGCGTGTATAGAGCAGCATATCTCCACCAGACTCCATGTAAATAATCACTACTTTTAGCATGTATAGAGCAGCATATCTCCACCAGACTCCATGTAAATAATCACTACTTTTAGCATGTATAGAGCAGCATATCCCCACCAGACTCCATGTAAATAATCACTACTTTTAGCATGTATAGAGCAGCATATCTCCACCAGACTCCATGTAAATAATCACTACTTTTAGCGTGTATAGAGCAGCATATCTCCACCAGACTCCATGTAAATAATCACTACTTTTAGTGTGTATAGAGCAGCATATCTCCACCAGACTCCATGTAAATAATCAGTGATTTTAGCGTGTATAGAGCAGCATATCTCCACCAGACTCCATGTAAATAATCACTACTTTTAGCGTGTATAGAGCAGCATATCTCCACCAGACTCCATGTGTGGAAAGTGGACAGAAACTAAATAACTGTTCCAACAATCACCACTCTGGTCTGGTTGGAATAAACTCTTAATTCAGGTAGTGATTATTTACATGGAGTCTGGTGGAGATATGCTGCTCTATACATGCTAAAATCACTGATTATTTACATGGAGTCTGGTGGAGATATGCTGCTCTATACACGCTAAAATCACTGATTATTTACATGGAGTCTGGTGGGTTTGGTGATGGTGATGTCGGGGCTGTTTCATTTTAAACTAAAAGGATCTTACTCTTTAACTAAAAGGTCTATCTCTGTAGGGATCCATCCCATAATGTTGTAATAATCTGAGTCTGTTGCAGCAACAACAGAACTTTTAGTGGACGCTTAGTCACTTAGACACAAAAACATTGGAAAATCTGTCTGCACTGCTGTGTAATTTGTGTGTAATAACCCTTTAAAGTCCCGCCGCTGCGATCCAACCGGCCTCTGGAGGGAAGAAATAATCTGGTTAATGTGATTTTAATTGTAAACTGAAACGCTCATTAATGTTAGAAGCGAATGTCTTTGTTTTATTCTGAAATCGTCTTTCACGGGTGCTATGACTTCCTTTTTTATCTTTTGTTTTCAAGAACCCAGTCGTGAAATCTGCAGTTAAACTGGGACGGCATTTAAAATACGCAGATAGAACAAGAAAGACATTATTAACTGTCAGGAGGACAGAAATTCATCTTTAACGGGCTCAGCTGGTACAAGGAAAAATATAATTTGAGCTTTTCATGTTTTTGTTTTCTTGAATACATGAAGTTTGTTCTCTGTGTTCAGATGGAAAAGTGTGTTTTTTTGCCACTTTAATACTTTAATACTTCTAGTAAGTCACAGTCTCTCAGAATGAATATATAATATTTATACTTTCATCCTCTACAGTCTGACTAAATACTCTCGTTTACATAGTTCACTACATGGGTTACTGCAAGCAGCAGTTATAGAATACTACGTCATGTATGTCCTTAAAAGTATAAAAAGTAATAGTATAGTATGTCGAAAAAGTACAAAAAGTAATAATATAGTATGTAAAGGTGATATAAAGTAATAGTATTGTATGTAAACGTGATATAAAGTGATAGTATAGTATGTAAAGGTGATATAAAGTGATAGTATAGTATGTAAAGGTGATATAAAGTAATAGTATTGTATGTAAACGTGATATAAAGTAATAATATAGTATGTAAAGGTGATATAAAGTGATAGTATAGTATGTAAAGGTGATATAAAGTCCTAGTATAGTATGTAAAGGTGATATAAAGTGATAGTATAGTATGTAAAGGTGATATAAAGTAATAGTATAGTATGTAAAGGTGATAATAAGTCCTAGTATAGTATGTAAAGGTGATATAAAGTCCTAGAATAGTATGTAAAGGTGATATAAAGTGATATTATAGTATGTAAAGGTGATATAAAGTCCTAGAATAGTATGTAAAGGTGATATAAAGCTCTAGTATAGTATGTAAAGGTGATATAAAGTGATAGTATAGTATGTAAAGGTGATAATAAGTCCTAGTATAGTATGTAAAGGTGATATAAAGTGATATTATAGTATGTAAAGGTGATATAAAGTGATAGTATAGTATGTAAAGGTGATATAAAGTGATAGTATAGTATGTAAAGGTGATATAAAGTGATATTATAGTATGTAAAGGTGATATAAAGTGATAGTATAGTATGTAAAGGTGATATAAAGTCCTAGAATAGTATGTAAAGGTGATATAAAGCTCTAGTATAGTATGTAAAGGTGATATAAAGTGATAGTATAGTATGTAAAGGTGATAATAAGTCCTAGTATAGTATGTAAAGGTGATATAAAGTCCTAGAATAGTATGTAAAGGTGATATAAAGCTCTAGTATAGTATGTAAACGTGATATAAAGTGATAGTATAGTATGTAAAGGTGATAATAAGTCCTAGTATAGTATGTA
>CM057251.1:28596733-28609233 GCA_029931835.1 Etheostoma nigrum
TCAATGATGCTCAAATTTATTTTAAAAGTGTGTGTGTGTGTGTGTGTGTGTCTGTCTGTGTGTGTGTGTGTGCTGTGTGTGTCTGTGTGTGTGTGTGTGTGTCTGTCGTGTGTGTGTGTGTGTCTGTGTCTGTGTCTGTGTGTCTGTTTCTGTGTGTCTGTTTCTGTGTGTCTGTGTGTCTGTGTGTCTGTGTGTCTGTGTGTCTGTGTCGTGTGTGTGTGTCTGTGTCTGTGTGTGTCTGTGTGTCTGTGTGTGTGTGTGTGTCTGTGTGTGTCTGTGTGTCTGTGTGTGTGTGTGTGTCTGTGTGTGTGTGTGTCTGTGTGTGTGTGTGTGTGTGTGTGTGTGTTTCCAGATGGGTAAAGCTGAAGGAATCATTAACGATGAGATCCCAAACTGCTGGGAGTGTCCGAAGTGCCACAAGGAGGGAAAAACAAGCAAGGTGAGCCTCCACCTGTCCTCCACCTGTCCTCCACCTGACCTGTCCTCCACCTGACCTCCACTTGACCTGTCCTCCACCTGACCTGTCCTCCACCTGACCTGTCCTCCACCTGTCCTCCACCTGACCTGTCCTCCACCTGACCTCCACTTGACCTGTCTTCTACCTGACCTCCACCTGTCCTCCACTTGACCTGTCCTCCACCTTACCTGTCCTCCACCTGACCTCCACTTGACCTGTCCTCCACCTGTCCTCCACCAGACCTGTCCTCTACCGGACCTGTCCTCTACCTGACCTGTCCACCACCTGACCTGTCCTCCACCTGTCTTGTCCTCCACCTGACCTGTCCTCCACCTGACCTCCACCTGACCTGTCCTCCACCTGTCCTCTACCTGACCCGACCTCCACCTGACCTCCACCTGACCTGTCCTCCACCTGTCCTCTACCTGACCTGTCCTCTACCTGTCCTGTCCTCTACCTGACCTGTCCTCCACCGGACCTGTCCTCCACCGGACCTGTCCTCCACCTGACCTGTCCTCTACCTGACCTGTCCTCCACCTGACCTGTCCTCTACCTGACCTGACCTCCACCTGACCTGTCCTCTACCTGACCTGTCTTCTACCTTACCTGTCCTCCACCTGACCTCCACCTGACCTGTCTTTCACCTGACCTCCACCTGACCTGTCCTCCACCTGACCTGTCCTCCACCTGACCTGTCCTCTACCTGACCTGACCTCCACCTGACCTGTCCTCTACCTGACCTGTCCTCTACCTGACCTGTCCTCTACCTGACCTGACCTCCACCTGACCTGTCCTCTACCTGACCTCCACCTGACCTGTCCTCCACCTGACCTGTCCTCCACCTGACCTGTCCTCCACCTGACCTGTCTTTCACCTGACCTCCACCTGACCTGTCCTCCACCTGACCTGTCCTCTACCTGACCTGACCTCCACCTGACCTGTCCTCTACCTGACCTGTCTTCTACCTGACCTGTCCTCCACCTGTCCTCCACCTGACCTGTCCTCCACCTGACCTGTCCTCCACCTGACCTGTCCTCTACCTGACCTGTCTTCCACCTGACCTGTCCTCTACCTGACCTGTCTTCCACCTGACCTGTCCTCCACCTGTCCTCCACCGGACCTGTCCTCCACCTGACCTGTCTTCTACCTGACCTGTCCTCACCTGTCCTCCACCTGACCTGTCCTCCACCTGTCCTCCACCGGACCTGTCCTCTACCTGACCTGTCCTCCACCTGACCTGTCCTCCACCTGACCTGTCCTGTGTGTGTGTATAATATGTGACTTAGACGCTCTTTATTATTATTAATTATTTTGGAATGAATCTCCAGCAGCAGTTTAGAGAGAAGACAGTATAATTAACTTAAATAAACATAGATATACTAATATCCGTCTGTCTGTGCAGGACCAGGCGGACGGCTCGGGGAAGCGCCGGCTGGATAACGGCGAGGTCGGCCGCTGGAAGCTCACAGACGACCCTCCCCCAAAAAAGAAAGCCCCCCCCTCCCTGGAGGAGGGGGGAGGACGGAGGGGGGGCACAAGAGGAAGAAGGAGAAGGAGCTGCCGCAGGACAGCGGGCCCAAGAAGAAGGTGCAGAGCACGGCCAATCACAGAGCACTTCTGATGTGTGTTTAACATGTCTGTCTGACTGTCTCCCTGCTTCCTGTCTCTCTCTCTCTGGCAGATGAAGGGCGCCCACGAAAAACGCCTCAAAAAGGTACGAAGCACTTTGGTGTTTTTCAACCTGGATTAGAGTAAGATCCTTTTAGTTTAACATGAAACAGCCCCGACATCACCATCACCAAACCCACCAGACTCCATGTAAATAATCACTACTTTTAGCATGTATAGAGCAGCATATCTCCACCAGACTCCATGTAAATAATCACTACTTTTAGCGTGTATAGAGCAGCATATCTCCACCAGACTCCATGTAAATAATTACTACTTTTAGCGTGTATAGAGCAGCATATCTCCACCAGACTCCATGTAAATAATCACTACTTTTAGCGTGTATAGAGCAGCATATCTCCACCAGACTCCATGTAAATAATTACTACTTTTAGCGTGTATAGAGCAGCATATTTCCACCAGACTCCATGTAAATAATCACTACTTTTAGCATGTATAGAGCAGCATATCTCCACCAGACTCCATGTAAATAATCACTACTTTTAGCGTGTATAGAGCAGCATATCTCCACCAGACTCCATGTAAATAATCACTACTTTTAGCGTGTATAGAGCAGCATATCTCCACCAGACTCCATGTAAATAATCACTACTTTTAGCGTGTATAGAGCAGCATATCTCCACATGTAAATGGGTGAATTAAGAGTTTATTCCAACCAGACCAGAGTGGTGATTGGTGGAACAGTGGAAAGATGAACCAAGACGGCTTTTGGTAGTTTTATTTAGTTTCTGTCCACTTTAAATGAAGTGTGTTTTATGATGATAAAAGTAGTAATTATTTACATGGAGTCTGGTGGGTTGGTGATTTTTGGGACAGCTTGTTTCTCCCTGATGCTGAACATCTGTCCTGTAGGGTAACATTACAGCTTGTTTCTCCCTGATGCTGAACATCTGTCCTGTAGGGTAACATTACAGCTTGTTTCTCCCTGATGCTGAACATCTGTCCTGTAGGGTTACATTACAGCTTGTTTCTACCTGATGCTGAACATCTGTCCTGTAGGGTTACATTACAGCTTGTTTCTACTTGATGCTGAACATCTGTCCTGTAGGGCAACATTACAGCTTGTTTCTACCTGATGCTGAACATCTGTCCTGTAGGGTAACATTACAGCTTGTTTCTACCTGATGCTGAACATCTGTCCTGTAGGGTAACATTACAGCTTGTTTCTACCTGATGCTGAACATCTGTCCTGTAGGGTAACATCACAGCTTGTTTCTACCTGATGCTGAACATCTGTCCTGTAGGGTAACATTACAGCTTGTTTCTCCCTGATGCTGAACATCTGTCCTGTAGGGTAACATTACAGCTTGTTTCTCTCTGATGCTGAACATCTGTCCTGTAGGGTAACATTACAGCTTGTTTCTACCTGATGCTGAACATCTGTCCTGTAGGGTAACATTACAGCTTGTTTCTACCTGATGCTGAACATCTGTCCTGTAGGGTAACATTACAGCTTGTTTCTCCCTGATGCTGAACATCTGTCCTGTAGGGTAACATTACAGCTTGTTTCTCCCTGATGCTGAACATCTGTCCTGTAGGGTAACATTACAGCTTGTTTCTACCTGATGGTGAACATCTGTCCTGTAGGGTAACATTACAGCTTGTTTCTACCTGATGCTGAACATCTGTCCTGTAGGGTAACATTACAGCTTGTTTCTACCTGATGCTGAACATCTGTCCTGTAGGGTAACATTACAGCTTGTTTCTACCTGATTCTGAACATCTGTTCCATCAGACAACAATGCATGATGGGAAATGGAGTCCAGTTTGAAAACAACAACTCTGATTTAAATGTGATTCTCTCCGTCAGAAACCCAAACCGGAGGCGGAGTCCAATGGTCCCACCTCGTCAGCTGGAGGCGGAGCAGCGGGACTGCAGGGCTCCTCTTCCTCCTCTTCCTCTCAACCCAGCGGGGGGGGAGGGGGGGTGTGGGGGGGACGTCGAGTGCGGACCAGCGCTCGCATCACCGAGAGAAACTGGAGCGCTTCAAGAGGATGTGTCTGCTGGAGCGCCGCCCCGAGTCGTCGTCCTCCTCCTCCTCCAGCTCCGAGTCGGACTCCGAGTCCGAGTCCGACGACTCCCTTAGAGAGGAGCAGGCGGGGGGGGGCTCCTCGCCCTCATCCTCCTCCCCTGCGCCGCCTCCTCCCGTCGTCTACGGCAACAGCAGCCTGGGGCGGGCCGAGCGGGAACGGAGCCGCAACGAGCGGGAGAGAGAGAGGGAGCGGCATCTGGCCGAGCTGGTGTTCAGCGCCAGCGAGGAGTCGGAGGGGGAGGCGGGGGGAGGGGGGGGAGGAGGAGGTGCGGGGGGAGGAGGAGCAGGGAGGGGGGAGAAGGCTCGGCGGAGAGAGGCGGGGCTACCGCCGCGAGGACGGAAAGCCCCGCCGGAAGGAGAGGATGAGGACGCCCTCCCCTCCGACAGGACCAGGAAGAACTCTGCCTCCCTCCCCCCTCCCTCCCCACTCTCCTCCAATCAGATGCCTCCGTCCTCGCAGCACGACGGCGGCGGCGGCTTCCCGGGGAAGCAGCGCAGCAACGGGCAGGAGGCGCGAAACGGGCGGACACGAGGAGGCACGGGGGGGGGGCGGGAAGGCGGGGAGAAGGAGAACGCCAGCGGGGTTCTGACCAATCACAGACACGGCGGCGGCAAAGGCAGCGGTAGCCGCGGCAACAAGATCCGTAGCAACAGTAAGGCGTCCAGGAGCGGCGGCGGTGGCGGCGCCCCCCCCCTTCCCACCTCCAACGGGGGGGCAGGGGGCCTCACGATGTCGGCCATGGCGGCGTCGCCCTGCTCGCAGCCGTCCCGCCTCGCCCCGCGGTCCCAGCTGATGAAGCGCAGCCCGCCGGCCGTGCCCTCGCCGCCGCGGCCCGTGCAGATGGAGCGCCACCTGGTGCGCCCGCCGCCCGCCTGCCCCGAGCCCAGCAGCCTGCCGCTCGACTCCGGCTCCGCCCACATCATGACCCGCGACGTCTGGCTGCGAGTCTTCACCCACCTGAGCCAGAGAGAGCTGTGTGTCTGCATGAGGGTGTGCCGCACCTGGAGCCGCTGGTAAGGGGGTGTGTGTGTGTGTGTGTCTGTGTGTGTCTGTGTGTGTGTGTGTCTGTGTGTGTGTGTGTGTCTGTGTGTGTGTGTGTGTGTGTGTGTGTGTGTGTGTGTGTGTGTGTGTGTGTGTGTGTGTGTGTGTCTGTGTGTGTGTGTGTGTCTGTGTGTGTGTGTGTATTATAATGGGCAACAGCGCTCCTCCCAACATTATAACAACGTGGTTGCATTGTCCGTGTTGCTGATTGGCTACAGGAGAGATGAAGCCCCTCCTCTAGGGTTAGCTGATTGAGTGACGGACCTCCATCTATTATTATTATTATTAACATTATTATTATTATTATTATTATTAATAATAATGGCTGGGTAAGGTGAAACGCTCTCCTGCAGGTGCTGACCACCTGGTTTCAGGGCTTGAACGTGCGTCTGTCCCTGCAGGTGCTGTGACCAGCGCCTGTGGCCCCAGATCGACCTGAGCCGGCAGCGCTCCATCACCCCCCCCATGCTGAGCGGCATCATCCGGCGCCAGCCCGCCTCCCTGAACCTGGGCTGCACCACCATCTCCAAGAAGCAGCTGATGTGGCTCCTCAACCGCCTACCAGGTACCCCCCACTTCCTGTCCCTGTCCCCCTCTTCCTGTCCCTGCACTTCCTGTCCCTGTCCCCAACATATTCCCACAGATGCTGGGTGTGTTATAACCCCGTCCAGGTCCCTACCTGTCTGAGACGTGTCCTCTGTCCCTACTTGTCTGAGACGTGTCCTCTGTCCCTACTTGTCTGAGACGTGTCCTCTGTCCCGTGTGCAGGTCTCCTGGAGCTGAATGTTTCCGGCTGTCCCTGGCCCGCAGTCTCTGCTCTGTGCCAGGCCGTCTGTCCCTGTCTGAAGCTGCTGGACCTCAGCAGGGTGGAGGACCTCAAAGACTCTCACCTGAGGGACCTGCTGGCCCCCCCACCAGACACCCGGACAGGTGAGAGAGCGACACACACACACACACACACACTAAAAGTAGTGATTATTTACATGGAGTCTGGTGGAGATATGCTGCTCTATACACGCTAAAAGTAGTGATTATTTACATGGAGTCTGGTGGAGATATGCTGCTCTACACACGCTAAAAGTAGTGAATATTTACATGGAGTCTGGTGGAGATATGCTGCTCTATACACGCTAAAAGTAGTGATTATTTACATGGAGTCTGATGGAGATATGCTGCTCTATACACGCTAAAAGTAGTGATTATTTACATGGAGTCTGGTGGAGATATGCTGCTCTATATACGCTAAAAGTAGTGATTATTTACATGGAGTCTGGTGGAGATATGCTGCTCTATACACGCTAAAAGTAGTGATTATTTACATGGAGTCTGGTGGAGATATGCTGCTCTATACACGCTAAAAGTAGTGATTATTTACATGGAGTCTGGTGGAGATATGCTGCTCTATACATGCTAAAAGTAGTGATTATTTACATGGAGTCTGGTGGAGATATGCTGCTCTATACACGCTAAAAGTAGTGATTATTTACATGGAGTCTGGTGGAGATATGCTGCTCTATACACGCTAAAAGTAGTGATTATTTACATGGAGTCTGGTGGAGATATGCTGCTCTATACACACTAAAAGTAGTGATTATTTACATGGAGTCTGGTGGAGATATGCTGCTCTATACACGCTAAAAGTAGTGATTATTTACATGGAGTCTGGTGGAGATATGCTGCTCTATACACACTAAAAGTAGTGATTATTTACATGGAGTCTGGTGGAGATATGCTGCTCTATACATGCTAAAAGTAGTGATTATTTACATGGAGTCTGGTGGAGATATGCTGCTCTATACACGCTAAAAGTAGTGATTATTTACATGGAGTCTGGTGGAGATATGCTGCTCTATACATGCTAAAAGTAGTGATTATTTACATGGAGTCTGGTGATGGTGGTTTTGGGGCCAAATACGTGCTTTTTTATGAAGATGTGTTTTGAAGTAGTGTAGGTACAGTGTGTTTGATTGGTGGACCGGGCCAGTTCATTAACCTGTCTTTGTCCTCTGCTCTGTGATTGGTCGACCAGCTCACGGTGAAACCAGAGTGGGGCGTTTCCAGAATGTGACGGAGCTACGATTGGCCGGTCTGGACTTGACGGACGCGTCGTCCCGGCTGCTGGTGCGCTACGTCCCTCACCTGAGTCGCTTAGACCTGAGCCAGTGTGGGAACATCAGTGACCAGACGGTGCTCACCCTCTCCTCCCCCGTCTCCCCCCTCAGAGAGAGCCTCACACACATCAACCTGGCAGGTATATAAAGAAACCTCAGATACAGGATTAGGGACCACTAAGGTCTATATAAAGAGACTTCAGATACAGTATTAGGGACCACTAAGGTCTATATAAAGAGACTTCAGATACAGTATTAGGGACCACTAAGGTCTATATAAAGAGACTTCAGATACAGTATTAGGGGACCACTAAGGTCTATATAAAGAGACTTCAGATACAGTATTAGGGGACCACTAAGGTCTATATAAAGAGACTTCAGATACAGTATTAGGGGACCACTAAGGTCTATATAAAGAGACTTCAGATACAGTATTAGGGGACCACTAAGGTCTATATAAAGAGACTTCAGATACAGTATTAGGGACCACTAAGGTCTATATAAAGAGACTTCAGATACAGTATTAGGGGACCACTAAGGTCTATATAAAGAGACTTCAGATACAGGATTAGGGACCACTAAGGTCTATATAAAGAGACTTCAGATACAGTATTAGGGACCACTAAGGTCTATATAAAGAGACTTCAGATACAGTATTAGGGACCACTAAGGTCTATATAAAAGAGACTTCAGATACAGTATTAGGGACCACTAAGGTCTATATAAAGAGACTTCAGATACAGTATTAGGGGACCACTAAGGTCTATATAAAGAGACTTCAGATACAGTATTAGGGACCACTAAGGTCTATATAAAGAGACTTCAGATACAGTATTAGGGGACCACTAAGGTCTATATAAAGAGACTTCAGATACAGTATTAGGGACCACTAAGGTCTATATAAAGAGACTTCAGATACAGTATTAGGGGACCACTAAGGTCTATATAAAAGAGACTACCTTAGAAAACATTTTAACAGCCTGTCTCCCTGCCTGTCTTTCTGCCTGTCTGTCTCTCTGTCTGTGTCCCTGCCTGCCTGTCTGTCTCTCAGGTTGTCCCAAGGTGACAGAGCAGTGTGTCTCTCTGCTGCGTCGCTGCTCCGGTCTCCAGACGGTGGATTTGCGCTGCTGCTCCCTATTGTCCTCGGAGCTGGGACAGCTGCTCTCCTTCCCCCCCACTCATCCTCCTCGTCCTCGTCCGCCACCACGCTCCCTGCGGCGTCCTCCTCGTCCTCCTCGTCCTCGTCCTGTCCTCCTGAAGACAGAACACTGCTAAAGAACAGCTAAAACCCTCCTTAATGATTCTGGGCCTTGTGATTGGTCCAGCCGGCTCCAAGTCCCGCCCCTGCTCCTTACACTACAGACAGAAGAGGCGGAGCCTGAACATTTCGCCTCAGACGAGGAGGCAATGCATTCTGGGAAAGTTGTGGGTAATAGTGAAAAATAGAAACCCTGAGCATGTACATAATTGTTCTCTGTACAATTTTGGGTGTGTGTATATATCTGTAGTTACTGTAAATGGCCCTCCACTCTTCTTCTCCCCCCGTCCGTCCTCCCACGCCTCGACCAATCAGCTCGCCCCGCGTCCATCTTCCCGATGATTGGATGAGTCCTTCTGTCTCCGAACGTCGATCAGTATTTCCCAAAAAGCCCAAAATGACGTCCTCAAATGTCTCAAACGCCGAAATATTCCCGTGTAACAAGCTGACATCACACACGCCATCGCATCCCGTTCGTCTCCTCCCGCCGCAGAGGGAAGCCAAAACCTCGCCGCACGGCACGGCACGGGCGCCGCCACGACACGCCCCGGCACGGCACGGGCGCCGACACGGCACGGGCGCCGACACGGCACGGGCGCCGACACGGCACGACACGGCACGGCACGGCACGGGCGCCGCCACAACACGGCACGGCACGGCACGGGCGCCGGGACGGGCGTCGTATTGATCGGGCATTTTATTTTTTATTTTTTGATTATTTTGACTAAAAGTTGAATTTATAGAATAAAAATATTTTTGCCATTGAATCAAAGTCCCGCCCACACACTGGCCCGACCAATCAGGAGTCAGTGCCGGCTGTCAATCACAGGTTTCAGCCTGTTTCTACAGCATCAAATACAGTTGGACTACTAACGTCGTGATTGGATTGCTATCTGGGGGCGGGGCTTATGAGCTGTACCCCCCCCCCCCCGCCACCAGGGGGCGGTCCAGATGTTTTGGCTTCACTTTCCCGCCTCACCCGGTTACCCATAACCCCCCTCTGATGATCCCAGGTAATCAGACCCTGAAACGGTTAATATCTGCTAATTAACTTCCTGTCGCTGGAATAATCCGTCAGAGTGTGATGATGTCAGAGCGTGATGATGTCAGAGCGTGATGATGTCAGAGCGTGATGATGTCAGAGCGTGATGATGTCAGAGCGTGATGATGTCAGAGCGTGATGATGTCAGAGCGTGATGATGTCAGGGGGAGGTGTGTGTGTGTGTGTGTGTGTGTGTATATTTTGAATCTGAGCCTCATTAATTCATCCTCTCTTCCTGTCTCTCCTCCTCCATCCTGTCTCTCCTTCTCCATCCTCTCCTCCATCCTGTCTCTCCTTCTCCATCCTCTCTCCTCCTCCATCCTGTCTCTCCTTCTCCATCCTCTCTCCTCCTCCATCCTGTCTCTCCTTCTCCATCCTCTCTCCTCCTCCTCCATCCTCTCTTCTCCTCCTCCATCCTGTCTCTCCTCCTCCATCCTGTCTCTCCTCCTCCATCCTCTCTCTCCTCCTCCATCCTCTCTTCTCCTCCTCCATCCTGTCTCTTCTTCTCCATCCTGTCTCTCCTTCTCCATCCTCTCCTCCATCCTGTCTCTCCTCCATCCTGTCTCTTCTCCTCCATCCTGTCTCTCCTCCTCCATCCTGTCTCTTCTCCTCCATCCTGTCTCTTCTTCTCCGTCTCTCCTCCTCCATCCTGTCTCTCCTCCTCCATTCTCTCTCCTCCTCCATCCTGTCTCTCCTCCTCCATCCTGTCTCTCCTCTTCCATCCTGTCTCTCCTCCTCCATCCTGTCTCTCCTCCTCCATCCTCTTTCTCCTCCTCCATCCTCTCTTCTCCTCCTCCATCCTGTCTCTTCTTCTCCATCCTCTCCTCCATCCTGTCGTCTCTCCTTCTCCATCCTCTCCTCCATCCTGTCTCTCCTCCTCCATCCTGTCTCTCCTCTTCCATCCTGTCTCTCCTTCTCCATCCTCTCTCCTCCTCCATCCTCTCTCCTTCTCCATCCTCTCTCCTCCATCCTGTCTCTCCTCCATCCTGTCTCTTCTCCTCCATCCTGTTTCTCCTCCTCCATCCTCTCTCTCCTCCTCCATCCTGTCTCTCCTCCTCCATCCTGTCTCTCCTCCATCCTGTCTCTCCTCCTCCATCCTGTCTCTCCTCCATCCTGTCTCTTCTTCTCCTCCCTTATTGATTGTGTTTTCTCAGGATATATAATTTATTTTCACATTCCTCCTCCACAACGTTCGGCCGCGTCCATGGTTACGTGCTTCTGTTGCTACGGGAGACCATTGCTGCCATGTTAGAGGAAGTTAGGAATAGATTACACACACACAGAAACACACACATACACAAATATTTTAATCTGTTTTTATTGTTTTTCTATATTATTCTTCTTCTTGGGTCAAATGGGCTTCCGTAGTTTTCCCTAATTCATAAAGGTCAGACGACCACAAACGAAGACGAATGATGGGGGGGGGGGACAACCAGCCAATCAGCATGGAGGGGGGGGGATCAACCAGCCAATCAGCATGGAGGGGGGGGGGGATCAACCAGCCAATCAGCACGGGCTACTGCGACAGTTACATCATTACCGGATGTTTTATCAGGGTAGAGCTACACAGTGTTAGCTGTGTTAGCGACGCGGCGCCTCGTTAGCGACGCGGCGCCTCGTTAGCGACGCGGCGCCTCGCATCGCCTCGTTAGCGACGCGGCGCCTCGCATCGCCTCGTTAGCGACGCATCGCCTCGTTAGCGACGCGGCGCCTCGCATCGCCTCGTTAGCGACGCATCGCCTCGTTAGCGACGCGGCGCCTCGTTAGCGACGCGGCGCCTCGTTAGCGACGCGGCGCCTCGCATCGCCTCGTTAGCGACGCGGCGCCTCGCATCGCCTCGTTAGCGACGCATCGCCTCGTTAGCGACGCGGCGCCTCGCATCGCCTCGTTAGCGACGCATCGCCTCGTTAGCGACGCGGCGCCTCGTTAGCGACGCGGCGCCTCGTTAGCGTTGGTCCTCGCTGTGTTACTCTGCTGCTTCTGAAGAACAAAGAAGGGACTAATCCTTTGATCCTTTATATTAATTATATCATCGGAGTTGAGTTAGACGTCGTTGGTCGGCGTGCAGCAGAGGTACGTCAGACGCCTGCCGTAGTCATGGAAACAAGTATTATTACGTGCCATCGTCTCGCCAGATCAGTGTCGCCGGGCAGAGGTCCGTCTTATATTTTATCTTTTGGTATTCGGTTAATGTTGTTGTTGTTTTTCTACTGTAACGTGGGTTTCAGTGATGCATATCACAGCTTCTAACTTTACCTAGCAACAGGTGACGGGATCGATTCTGATTGGGCGACAACCCCTGACTCCTGAAAGCTCTTATCCAATCAGACGCCCAGACATATCTGCGTTAAAGATGCACTGGATCAGCGCCATCGTCGCCTTCACCTCCATCTTTTTGCCAAATGTAGTTTTTGTTGTAAAAATGGGCATTTTTATCCTGTTGTTTAGTTTTTATACGTTTGCCATGATTCTTCAGTTGTGTTGATGAAAGAAGTGAAATAAGAGAGAGAGAGACGGAGAGAGGCGTCTCCAGGCAGCTACGAGTGACTACTGTAAATGATAATAATAAAGAAGCAATGGTTCCTTTCTACCTGCTGGGCTGTCTGTTACACCACAGGAAGCACTTCACAATAAGAGCTTGCCGGAAGCACTTCACAATAAAAGCTCACAGGAAGCACTTCGCAATAAGAGCTCACAGGAAGCACTTCACAATAAGAGCTCACAGGAAGCACTTCACAATAAGAGCTCACAGGAAGCACTTCACAATAAGAGCTCACAGGAAGCACTTCACAATAAGAGCTCACAGGAAGCACTTCACAATAAGAGCTCACAGGAAGCACTTCACAATAAGAGCTCACAGGAAGCACT
>CM057251.1:28614233-28634233 GCA_029931835.1 Etheostoma nigrum
TTCTAGGAAATAGGATCTGAATGTGAAGATATCACAACGCGTTCTTCAGCTGATCTCCGCCGGGAAAACAAGGTTTAATCCAACCGGGATCCATTATGTCTAAACATAACGTTACCGCCCATAACGCTCACCTGTGCTGTCTAAACTTAACAGCAATGTCCGCCACTCGATTCAGGCCGTCTCACAGATGGGCCGTGGAAGTAGAAATGTCCCATCTGAGAATCACGTGTGTTTGAATGCAACGTGAAGCGACCAATGAGAAGCCTCGGATAGCAGCCGTCACGTTAAACTGAGCAGCAGCTTGTTGTGGGTGTGAAGAGCTGCAGAGCAAGACGCTGAAGCTCAAACACGGAGGGAAGGTCTGCAGACTCATGGTGCACCAGAGAGCATCATGGGAAATATCCAGTCATGACACAGCCTCTCTGTTTAATCTTCTGCTGTCGAATGAACGCAGCCTGCAGATTTTAAAACCCATTTTATATTATTGATGATTAAAAGGTCCCATGTCATGGTGCTTTATATAGACCTTAGTGGTCCCCTAATACTGTATCTGAGGTCTCTTTATATAGACCTTAGTGGTCCCCTAATACTGTATCTGAGGTCTCTTTATATAGACCTTAGTGGTCCCCTAATACTGTATCTGAGGTCTCTTTATATAGACCTTAGTGGTCCCCTAATACTGTATCTGAGGTCTCTTTATATAGACCTTAGTGGTCCCCTAATACTGTATCTGAAGTCTCTTTATATAGACCTTAGTGGTCCCCTAATACTGTATCTGAGGTCTCTTTATATAGACCTTAGTGGTCCCTAATACTGTATCTGAAGTCTCTTTATATAGACCTTAGTGGTCCCTAATACTGTATCTGAAGTCTCTTTATATAGACCTTAGTGGTCCCTGATACTGTATCTGAAGTCTCTTTATATAGACCTTAGTGGTCCCTGATACTGTATCTGAAGTCTCTTTATATAGACCTTAGTGGTCCCTGATACTGTATCTGAAGTCTCTTTTATATAGACCTTAGTGGTCCCTGATACTGTATCTGAAGTCTCTTTTATATAGACCTTAGTGGTCCCTAATACTGTATCTGAAGTCTCTTTATATAGACCTTAGTGGTCCCCTAATACTGTATCTGAAGTCTCTTTATATAGACCTTAGTGGTCCCTAATACTGTATCTGAAGTCTCTTTATATAGACCTTAGTGGTCCCTAATACTGTATCTGAAGTCTCTTTATATAGACCTTAGTGGTCCCTAATACTGTATCTGAAGTCTCTTTATATAGACCTTAGTGGTCCCCTGATACTGTATCTGAAGTCTCTTTATATAGACCTTAGTGGTCCCCTAATACTGTATCTGAAGTCTCTTTTATATAGACCTTAGTGGTCCCTAATACTGTATCTGAATTCTCTTTATATAGACCTTAGTGGTCCCTAATACTGTATCTGAAGTCTCTTTATATAGACCTTAGTGGTCCCTAATACTGTATCTGAAGTCTCTTTATATAGACCTTAGTGGTCCCTAATACTGTATCTGAAGTCTCTTTATATAGACCTTAGTGGTCCCCTAATACTGTATCTGAAGTCTCTTTATATAGACCTTAGTGGTCCCCTAATACTGTATCTGAAGTCTCTTTATATAGACCTTAGTGGTCCCTAATACTGTATCTGAAGTCTCTTTATATAGACCTTAGTGGTCCCCTAATACTGGATCTGAAGTCTCTTTATATAGACCTTAGTGGTCCCTAATACTGTATATGAAGTCTCTTTATATAGACCTTAGTGGTCCCCTAATACTGTATCTGAAGTCTCTTTATATAGACCTTAGTGGTCCCTAATACTGTATATGAAGTCTCTTTATATAGACCTTAGTGGTCCCTAATACTGTATCTGAAGTCTCTTTATATAGACCTTAGTGGTCCCTAATACTGTATCTGAAGTCTCTTTATATAGACCTTAGTGGTCCCCTAATACTGTATCTGAAGTCTCTTTATATAGAGCCCCCCCGTGTGTCTGACTGCTAACGTCTGTAATTCCCCCCCCCTCCCCCCCAGCCTACATTCCTGGTGGAGTTGTCCAAAGTGTTGGCGAACCCTGGGAACACCCAGGTGGCCCGCGTTGCTGCCGGTCTGCAGGTGAAGAACTCTCTGACGTCTAAAGACCCCGATGTGAAGACGCAGTACCAGCAGAGGTGGCTCGCCATCGACGGCAACGCCCGCCGCGAGATCAAGAACTACGTAAGACCCCGTCTGGATCTCCCATCACCATATCTACTCTCTCTCTTTCTCTCTCTGACGCTCTCTCTCGTGTGTGTGTGTGTGTGTGTGTGTGTGTGTGTGTGTCTCTCTGTGTGTGTGTGTGTGTGTCTCTGTGTGTGTGTGTGTGTGTGTGTCTCTCTGTGTCTGTGTGTGTGTGTGTGTGTCTTTGTGTGTGTGTGTGTGTGTGTGTGTCTCTCTCTCTGTGTCTGTGTGTGTCTGTGTGTGTGTGTCTCTCTCTGTGTGTGTGTGTCTCTCTGTGTCTGTGTGTGTGTGTGTGTGTCTCTCTCTGTGTGTGTCTCTCTGTGTCTGTGTGTGTGTGTGTGTCTCTCTCTGTGTGTGTGTGTGTCTCTCTCTGTGTCTGTGTGTGTGTGTGTGTGTCTCTCTCTGTGTGTGTGTGTGTGTCTCTCTCTGTGTCTGTGTGTGTGTGTAGGTGTTACAGACCCTGGGGACCGAGACGTACCGGCCCAGCTCGGCGTCCCAGTGCGTTGCTGGCATCGCCTGCGCTGAGATCCCCGTGAACCAATGGCCCGAGCTGATCCCCCAGCTGGTGGCCAACGTCACCGACCCGTCCAGCACCGAGCACATGAAGGAGTCCACGCTGGAGGCCATCGGCTACATCTGCCAGGACATCGTGAGTCCCCCCCCCCCCCGCACTCATGACATCATCACCAGCAGCTCCTCCGCGCCGTCATAATCTACTCAGACGTCTCTACGTCGTAGTTCATTCATCTGAGAGGAGTTCCTGTTTAGACTCATTTACACATCTCTTCAGATCCGATCCAGTTTATAGGGTCTGGTGTGTAGGGTCTGGTCTCAAGGGTCTGGTCTCCGTCTAATGATCTGGAGTTATATAAAAAGCTCCTGAGAATAAATCTGGTGACGGCGTGTTTCCATCCAGCCAATAGAAACCTGTGGTGATGACATCACACGCTGTGTTAGGGTCAAACTGGGATATCTGATTGGTTGGAGACATGGGGGGGGCAGTGTCTCAGTCTTTAGGGGGTTGGGTTGCGAACCAGAGGGTCGATGGTTCAAAGTACGGAGTGTGGACTGGTAGCTCAGTTCACCTCCTAGGCACTGCCAAGGTGCTCTTGAGCAAGGCACCGAACCCCCTTCAGCCGCTCAGGCCCCCCCCACCTTGTGACATCGCTCCATTAGTGCATGTATAGGGTGTGTGTGTGTGTGTGTGTGTGTGTGTGTGTGTGTTGTTATCTCACACACACACACACCCAGTAAGTTGTCATTTCCCCATAGGATCAATAGAGGATACGATTTAATTTTCCATTCATTTTTGCACAACATTCAACACACATTCCTGATAAATTAAATCCAGAAAGTCTCTCGTCCATCTGTCTTTGTTTGCCCCCCCTGTCTGAGACAGAGAGGACAGACTGGGGGACATTAACTACAACTTGTTCTGCGTTTTGTGGCGGGTTGCAACCATAAAATGAGCTAAAACTTAATTATTCATTATTTATTCAGCAGATCAGGTTTCCATTTTCATCACTATTAATTCAGATAGACGTGTGGATGGACCAGGTTTAGTCTCATATTTACTGAGTGGGGTCCAGCAGCAGGCCTGAGAGACTGTTAATGTGGCTGTGGTGCGTTCAGGACCCAGAGCAGCTGCAGGAGAACGCCAACCAGATCCTGACGGCCATCATCCAGGGCATGAGGAAGGAGGAGCCCAGCAACAACGTGAAGCTGGCGGCGACCAACGCTCTGCTCAACTCGCTGGAGTTCACCAAGGCCAACTTCGACAAGGAGGTAACCTGGCACACACACACACACACACACACACACACACACACACAGGTACACACTCTCACACAGAGACACACACACACGCATAGGTACACACTCACACAGACACACACACTCACACAGAGACACACACACACGCATAGGTACACACACTCACACAGAGACACACACACAGAGACACACACACACGCATAGGTTCACACAGACACACACACACTCACACAGAGACACACACACAGAGACACGCATAGGTACACACTCACACAGACACACACATAGGTACACGCATAGGTACACACACACACGCATAGGTACACACACTCACACAGAGACACACACACACGCATAGGTACAGACACACACACACACACAGAGACACACACACACGCATAGGTACACACACACACACAGACACACACACTCACACAGAGACACACACACACGCATAGGTACACACTCACACAGACACACACATAGGTACACACACACAGAGACACACACACACACTCACACACAGGTACACACACACAGAGACACACACACTCACACGCATAGGTACACACACACACGCATAGGGACGCACACACACACACTCACACAGACACTCTCACACACACACATAGGTACACACACACTTACATACACACAGAGACACACACACACTTGCATACATACACACAGAGACACACACACAAACGCACGGATAGGTACAGAGACACACACACACACACTTACATACACACAGACTCACACACACACGGAGACATACACACACACGGAGACATACACACTCACACAAACACACACGGAGACACACACACACTTACATACACACGCGCACACACGCACAGGGAAACGGACACGTTTACTTACATACACACATGCATATATGCACTCACGCACACACACATGCACACATTTACTTACACATACGTGCACACAGATACACACATTTACTTATATACACACACATTTACACACACAGACAAACACACACACAATGAACGAGAGTGCCTATTTATTTAGGAGTTGATCTGAAGATTGTTCCTGAGTTTTATTGTGAAAGGGATGTTAATAATTTGCTTCCTGCATTTCAGACGGAGAGGCACTTCATCATGCAGGTGGTGTGTGAAGCGACGCAGTGTCCTGACACCAGAGTGAGTCTTTGAACGCATCATGAACACGCTGTTAATTACCGATCACAGAATCTGAGACAATTTTTAATGTTATAACTGATCGGGGATCGCCCCGTGTTGTGTTCAGGAGCCTGTGTTCTGTTTCTCCCCGTGTTGTGTTCAGGAGCCAGTGTTCTGTTTCTCCCCGTGTTGTGTTCAGGAGCCTGTGTTCTGTTTCTCCCCGTGTTGTGTTCAGGTGCATGTGTTCTGTTTCTCCCCGTGTTGTGTTATTGAGCCTGTGTTCTGAGCGTTTCTCCCCGTGTTGTGTTCAGGAGCCTGTGTTCTGTTTCTCCCCGTGTTGTGTTCAGGAGCCTGTGTTCTGTTTCTCCCCGTGTTGTGTTCAGGAGCCTGTGTTCTGTTTCTCCTCGTGTTGTGTTCAGGAGCCTGTGTTCTGTTTCTCCTCGTGTTGTGTTCAGGAGCCTGTGTTCTGTTTCTCCCCGTGTTGTGTTCAGGAGCCTGTGTTCTGAGCGTTTCTCCCAGTGTTGTGTTCAGGAGCCTGTGTTCTGAGCGTTTCTCCCGTGTTGTGTTCAGGTGCGCGTGGCGGCCTTACAGAACCTGGTGAAGATCATGTCTCTGTATTATCAGTACATGGAGACGTACATGGGACCAGCTCTGTTCGCGGTGAGATCTTAAATAAAGAATCATTTATTAGAAACGGGCCGTTAACACAATCAAGGTTTTAATTGTCTTTCCTTCTCGTCCCCCTCCTCTTTCCTCCCTCCCTCCTCTTTCCTCCATCCTTCTCCTCCTCTTCCCTCCCTCCTTTTCTCTCTCCTTCCCTTGCCTCCGTTCTACCCTTCTCTTGCCTCCTTGCCTGCCTCCCTCCTTGCCTCTTACATCCCTCCTTTCCGCTTACCTTCCTCCTCCCCTCTTTCCTCTCTCCTTTCCTTGTCTTATCCTCTTGCCTCCTTCCCCTTACCTGCGTCCCTCTTTTCCTCTTTCCTTGCCTCTTTCCTTCCCCTGCCTCCCTCCTCTTTCCTCCCTCCTTTCCTCGCCTCCCTCCTCTTGCCTGCCTCCCTCCTTTCCTTCCCTTGTCTCCATCTTCTTGCCTCCCTCGTACCCTTCTCTTGCCTCGTTGCCTGCCTTCCTCCTCCCCTCTTTCCTCCCTCCTTTCCTTGCCTCTTTCCTCTCTCCTTCCCCTGCCCCCCTCCTCTTTCCTCCCTCCTTTCCTTGCCTCTTTCCTCTCTCCTTCCCCTGCCTCCCTCCTCTTTCCTTCCTCCTTTTCTTTTCCCCCCCAGATCACCATCGAGGCGATGAAGAGCGACATAGACGAGGTGGCGCTGCAGGGCATCGAGTTCTGGTCCAACGTGTGTGACGAGGAGATGGACCTGGCCATCGAGGCCTCCGAGGTCTGTAAGCACCTTAGTTACGCTAACGCTGTCGTCTAACCTCCGGTTTGTTAAAGCCCCGCCCCTTTGACTGTGGTCTGTCGCTCTCGTCCAATGGCAGGCCTCGGAGCAGGGACGCCCCCCAGAGCACACCAGCAAGTTCTACGCCAAAGGTGCCCTGCAGTACCTGGTCCCCATCCTGACGCAGACCCTCACCAAACAGGTAGGATACGGATCAGAGAGACACAAACTGACCCCAGAGAGACACAAACTGACCCCAGAGAGAGACACACAAACTGACCCCAGAGAGAGACACACAAACTGACCCCAGAGAGAGACACACAAACTGACCCCAGAGAGAGACACACAAACTGACCCCAGAGAGAGACACACAAACTGACCCCAGAGAGAGAGACACAAACTGACCCCAGAGAGAGACACAAACTGACCCCAGAGAGACACAAACTGACCCCAAACTGACCCCAGAGAGAGAGACACAAACTGACCCCAGAGAGAGACACACACACACTGACCCCAGAGAGAGACACACACAAACTGACCCCAGAGAGAGAGACACAAACTGACCCCAAACTGACCCCAGAGAGAGAGACACAAACTGACCCCAGAGAGAGACACACACACACTGACCCCAGAGAGAGACACACACACACTGACCCCAGAGAGACACACACACACTGACCCCAGAGAGAGACACACACACACTGACCCCAGAGAGAGACACACACACACTGACCCCAGAGAGAGACACACACACTGACCCCAGAGAGAGACACACACACTGACCCCAGAGAGAGACACACACACACTGACCCCAGAGAGAGACACACACACTGACCCCAGAGAGAGACACACACACACTGACCCCAGAGAGAGACACACACACACTGACCCCAGAGAGAGACACACACACACTGACCCCCAGAGAGAGACACACACACACTGACCCCAGAGAGAGACACACACACACTGACCCCAGAGAGAGACACACACACACTGACCCCAGAGAGAGACACACACACTGACCCCAGAGAGAGACACACACACACTGACCCCAGAGAGAGACACACACACACTGACCCCAGAGAGAGACACACACAAACTGACCCCAGAGAGACCCCAGAGAGAGACACACTGACCCCAGAGAGAGACACACTGACCCCAGAGAGAGACACACTGACCCCAGAGAGAGACACACTGACCCCAGAGAGAGACACACTGACCCCAGAGAGAGACACACTGACCCCAGAGAGAGACACACACACACAAGAGAGACACACACACACAAGAGAGACACACACACACACTGACCCCAGAGAGAGACACACACACACACACACACTGACCCCAGAGAGAGACACACACACACACACTGACCCCAGAGAGAGACACACACACACTGACCCCAGAGAGAGACACACACACACTGACACACACACACTGACCCCAGAGAGAGACACACACACACTGACACACACACACTGACCCCAGAGAGAGACACACACACACTGACCCCAGAGAGAGACACACACACACTGACCCCAGAGAGAGACACACACACACTGACCCCAGAGAGAGACACACACACTGACCCCAGAGAGAGACACACACACACTGACCCCAGAGAGAGACACACACACACTGACCCCAGAGAGAGACACACACACACTGACCCCAGAGAGAGACACACACACACTGACCCCAGAGAGAGACGAACACTGACCCCAGAGAGACCCCAGAGAGAGACACACTGACCCCAGAGAGAGACACACTGACCCCAGAGAGAGACACACTGACCCCAGAGAGAGACCAGAGAGAGACACACTGACCCCAGAGAGAGACACACTGACCCCAGAGAGAGACACACACACACAAGAGAGACACACACACACAAGAGAGACACACACACACAAGAGAGACACACACACACAAGAGAGACACACACACACAAGAGAGACACACAAACACACTGACCCCAGAGAGAGACACACACACACACACACTGACCCCAGAGAGAGACACACACACACTGACCCCAGAGAGAGACACACACACACTGACCCCCGAGAGAGACACACACACACTGACCCCAGAGAGAGACACACACACACTGACACACACACACTGACCCCAGAGAGAGACACACACACACTGACCCCAAAGAGAGACACACACACTGACCCCAGAGGGAGAGACACTGACCCCAGAGAGAGAGACACACACAAACTGACCCCAGAGAGAGACACACACACACTGACCCCAGAGAGACACAAACTGACCCCAGAGAGACACACACTGACCCCAGAGAGAGACACACAAACTGACCCCAGAGAGACACACAAACTGACCCCAGAGAGACACACAAACTGACCCCAGAGAGACACAAACTGACCCCAAACTGACCCCAGAGAGAGACACAAACTGACCCCAGAGAGAGAGACACAAACTGACCCCAGAGAGAGACACACACACTGACCCCAGAGAGAGACACACACACACTGACCCCAGAGAGACACACACACACTGACCCCAGAGAGAAACACACACACTGACCCCAGAGAGAGACACACACACTGACCCCAGAGAGAGACACACACACTGACCCCAGAGAGACACACACACACTGACCTCAGAGAGAGACACACACACACTGACCCCAGAGAGAGAGACACACTGACCCCAGAGAGAGACACACACACACTGACCCCAGAGAGAGACACACACACACTGACCCCAGAGAGAGAGACACACACACACTGACCCCAGAGAGAGAGACACACTGACCCCAGAGAGAGAGACACACTGACCCCAGAGAGAGACACACTGACCCCAGAGAGAGACACACTGACCCCAGAGAGAGACACACTGACCCCAGAGAGAGACACACTGACCCCAGAGAGAGACACACTGACCCCAGAGAGAGACACACTGACCCCAGAGAGAGACACACTGACCCCAGAGAGAGACACACTGACCCCAGAGAGAGACACACTGACCCCAGAGAGAGACACACACACACTGACCCCAGAGAGAGACACACACACACTGACCCCAGAGAGAGACACACACACACACTGACCCCAGAGAGAGACACACACACACTGACCCCAGAGAGAGACACACACACACACACACACACACTGACCCCAGAGAGAGACACACACACACTGACCCCAGAGAGAGACACACACACTGACCTCAGAAGAGACACACACACACTGACCCCAGAGAGAGACACACACACACTGACCCCAGAGAGAGACACACACACACACTGACCCCAGAGAGAGACACACACACACACTGACCCCAGAGAGAGAGACACACACACACTGACCCCAGAGAGAGAGACACACACACACTGACCCCAGAGAGAGAGACACACACACACTGACCTCAGAGAGAGACACACACACACACTGACCCCAGAGAGAGACACACACACACACTGACCCCAGAGAGAGACACACACACACACTGACCCCAGAGAGAGAGACACACACACACTGACCCCAGAGAGAGACACACACACACACACACACTGACCCCAGAGAGAGACACACACACTGACCCCAGAGAGAGACACACACACACTGACACACACACACTGACCCCAGAGAGAGACACACACACACTGACACACACACACTGACCCCAGAGAGAGACACACACACACTGACCCCAGAGAGACACACACACACTGACCCCAGAGAGACACACACACACTGACCCCAGAGAGAGACACACACTGACCCCAGAGAGAGACACACACTGACCCCAGAGAGAGACACACACACACTGACCCCAGAGAGAGAGACACTGACCCCAGAGGGAGAGACACTGACCCCAGAGGGAGAGACACTGACCCCAGAGAGGGAGAGACACTGACCCCAGAGAGGGAGAGACACTGACCCCAGAGAGAGAGAGACACTGACCCCAGAGAGAGAGAGACACACACACTGACCTGACTGTGAATGTTGTGCAGGACGAGAACGACGACGACGACGACTGGAACCCGTGCAAGGCGGCGGGCGTGTGTCTGATGCTGCTGGCCACCTGCTGCGAGGACGACGTGGTCCCTCACGTCCTGCCTTTCATCAAAGAACACATCAAACACCCCGACTGGCGCTACAGGGACGCCTCCGTCATGGCCTTCGGATCAATCCTGGAAGGACCCGAGCTCAACCAACTCAAACCCCTCGTCATACAGGTCACACACGATATACATAAATATATTTATATACTATACATTTATTTATTTATTGTTTTTGTGTCCAAGTTGATATCTGAGAAGTATTTCCAGATATTTGGGTGAAGTTCTTATACCAGTTGTTTTGTCTCAAAATGGTATAAAATGGACCAAAAACCCAAATATAATGAAAGTAGTGACCTTATTATTATTATTATTATTATTATTATAATTATAAATGTATAACATGATTGATTCCACACAACGCTCTTTGCCAAGTACAAATCTCTACTTTCATTAATTTTGGGGCGTCTTATTCAATTTTATAGCATTGTAAAACAAATGGAAGTGTTTTTGAAATAGGTATTGAGTAAAAGTTGACATATTCCAGTCTGATTATCATCAACATCCATTCCTTTAATTTTAGTCTCAATAATTCCTAATTTCTGCTTTTCTAACTCAAACATTAAGTATAATTTCCTATAAATGAGATTTATTGACCATAAATAATAAAAATAACTCAAACTAAAGTTATTAAGTTAGTGTTACTTGGTGTTGAACTTTAAAAGGACAAACATTGGGGACATTTTTTTAAAACATTGATTAAAAACCATTGATTTTTAATTTTGACGGGAAGACAACACAAGGGTTAAATTAACGGTGAGTCCCCTGGTGTCTGCGGGTTAAGTTAGACCTGAAGACACCAGGAGGGTTAAAACTGGACCAGTTTCAGAGATTATAGTTCCCTCAGACACAGAGACATGGAGTCCAGATATTAACCCTGGGTCCCCGTCCTGCAGGCGATGCCGACCCTGATCGAGCTGATGAAGGACCCCAGCGTGGTGGTGAGGGACACCATGCTGTGGTCCAGATATTAACCCTGGGTCCCCGTCCTGCAGGCGATGCCAACCCTGATCAAGCTGATGAAGGACCCCAGCGTGGTGGTGAGGGACACCACGCTGGGGTCCAGATATTAACCCTGGGTCCCCGTCCTGCAGGCGATGCCAACCCTGATCGAGCTGATGAAGGACCCCAGCGTGGTGGTGAGGGACACCATGCTGGGGTCCAGATATTAACCCTGGGTCCCCGTCCTGCAGGCGATGCCAACCCTGATCGAGCTGATGAAGGACCCCAGCGTGGTGGTGAGGGACACCACGGCGTGGACCGTGGGGAGGATCTGTGAGCTGCTGCCTGAAGCCGCCATCAACGACGTGTACCTGGCGCCGCTGCTGCAGTGTCTGATCGAAGGCCTGGGGGCCGAGCCCCGGGTCGCCTCCAACGTCTGCTGGGTGAGCTGCTGCATGGAGGAACTACTTCCTGTCTGGGGACACCCCCCCCCCCCATGCTTTTGCCACCTTTTGGACATTTGTCGTCTTCCTGTTCCCACCCACACAGACAGACCTTTAGGCTGAATCCCATTTCTCCATCTTACCCCTACCCCTTGGCCCTAGAAACCAAGTGGTAGGGGTGAAAACACCCCCCTCTGAAATGGGACACCACTCGGTTACATCACCATACAGTATTGATCACAAACTTCCAAGATGCAATACATGTGCATACATGTATCATGTATACATACATATACTCCATGTATACATGGTGTGTTGTATATCTGTTTCACTTATCATCGTTTTGAATGTCATTGATGTTCAGAAAAACATTTTAACATAAATCAGTCTTTATTGCTGATAAATTAAACATAACAGGCAAAAACATTACATATATTATATTACAGAACCATTATCAACTATTAGAACCATAACTAACATGTCACACACATAAAAAGGCATTCAAATGTGTAAAACAAAAAAAGACACACAAGACCACAAACACATTAACTACAGCTGTTCTGATATTCCAGACCAGTCTGAAGCCTGTTGGCCAGTAACCCCCCCCTCACCCCTCCCTCACATTTCATCAGTGTCCCATATCAAAACCAACAACAATATACAAGTGCATGAACAATGAAGTGGAATTAATTACGAATGATTACAATAATACAGTAGGCTACCAATGCAGTAATGAATGGGTTCAACATGAACACATGAATTAGGAAACTTGTGCTCGTTTTCAGCCCCAAAGCCTTGACCCCCCCGTTTCCTCCCCGTCAGGCCTTCTCGTCCCTGGCTGAAGCAGCGTATGAAGCCACGGACGCTGCGGAGGACGCCGAGGAGCCCAGCACGTACTGTCTGTCCTCGTCCTTCGAAATCATCGTCCAGAAACTCCTGGAGACCACAGACAGGTCAGAACACCATTTACACACAGCCACAAACGGGTAAAAGACAAGACCAGAGAGACCGGGGGGACGAGTGGGAAGGACACAAACACCCAGAGACACACGGAGACACACACACCCAGAGACGCACGAGCACACAGACACACACACACAGACACACACACACACACACACACCCAGAGAACGCACGCACACAGGCACCCAGACAGCATGCACAGACACATGCACAACCAGCCCACCAAGAGAGACGCACACACAGGGACACCCTCAGACGCACATACACACAAATGAATAGGAGCTCATGGTTATCATTCAGTCTGATGTCATCTCTGATCATACATGCAGAAATCAAAGATTCATCAGTTATTCAATAAAGTAAAATAATACGTGGGGGTGTGTGTGTGTGTGTGTGTGTTTTTGTAATGGTGTGTTTACTATCACTCGGGAAAAGGAACGTTCACATACTGTGAATCATTTTTGTTTTGAAAATTGATTCTTGAATCTAATTATGAGACTAAAAATCAATATGGAAGCGTCACATCATCTGACTCGTGCACCTCTACATGTCACTTGTTTATATTTATCTATTTATTCCGTTGGGGGGGGGTGGGGGGCGTCTGTGATGATAAATCATGCACCACGCTGACTCGTGATGGAAAACGAACCACATCTGAGACCCTCGCACACACACACACACACACACACACACACACACACACACACTTCACTCAGTCACTGTGAGCGCTTTATCTCCACGGTTGTCAATTATTCTGGTGTGTGTCTACATATATGTGTGTGTGTGTGTGTGTGTGTGTGTGTGTGCGCGCACACACACACACACACACACACACCACTTGTATATGTTGTGCAGCCCCGTCAGACACATTTAGGATGTGTGAATGGCGTCCTGAGAGTCTTGGTGTTAGACACCCAGTCCCAGCTGTAGCGTGTAGTTTGTCTCCTCCATGAGGAAGACCTACAGGGCTCTTCATCATCTAAAGGTCAGAATCAACCCACAGGAAGCTGTTGGCTCACACAGATGGGACACGATGGATGGATGGATGGATGGATATGTATTGTAGCTTTAATGAACGAGCAGAGGCATAGACCCTGTGGCTGTAGTTGTGATGGTGTGGTTGTCGTGGTGATGATGTTGTTGTTGTTGTGCAGACCCGACGGCCACCAGAACAACCTCCGCTCTGCAGCCTACGAGGCTCTGATGGAGATCGTGAAGAACAGCGCTAAGGACTGTTACCCCGCGGTGCAGAAGACCACGCTGGTCATCATGGAGAGGCTGCAGCAGGTCCTGCAGATGGAGGTCAGGCAGCGCTCTCTCTCTGTCTGTCTGTCTGTCTGTCTCTCGCTCTGTCTCTCTCGTCTCTGTGTGTGTGTGTGTGTGTGTGTGTGTGTGTGTGTCTGTGATGATAAATCATGCACCACGCTGACTTGTGATGTATAACGAACCACATTTATCTGAGACCCCCACACTTTCACTTCCTCTTTGATGACTTCCTGTAGTTAATGAATATATAAATAACATTGTCCTGTGTGATGTCACTTCCTGTGTCCCCAGTCTCACATCCAGAGCACCTCGGACAGAATCCAGTTCAACGACCTGCAGTCGCTGCTGTGTGCCACTCTGCAGGTGAGACGCCAGAGGGACAAGAATCCAGAACTGGTCCTTCAAATCACAATCAACTGGTTTTAACCCAGCCCCAGTAAAGCCAGGGGTGGGGGTGGGGGGTGTTCTGGCTCTAAGTGTGTGTGTGTGTGTGTGTGTGTGTGTGTGTGTGTGCAGAACGTCCTGCGTAAAGTGCAGCATCAGGACGCCCTGCAGATCTCAGACGTGGTGATGGCGTCTCTGCTGCGGATGTTTCAGAGCACCGCTGGCTCCGGGGGGGTCCAGGAGGACGCTCTGATGGCCGTGTCTACGCTGGTGGAAGGTACACACTCAAACGCACGCGCACACACACACTCGCTCTCACGCACATACACACATACACTCACACACTCAGCACTCACATATCTCTGATCAAATGTTCAGAAGTCAAATATTCAGTGTGTGTGTGTGGGGGGGGGGGGGTCTGTGATGATAAATCATGCACCACGCTGACTCGTGATGTAAGACGAACCACATCTATCTGAGACCTCCACACTGATCTCTGTAGTTCCATACACCATCACAGGGTCGGGGGTTCGATGCCCGACTCCTCTAACACCCTGATTCTGTAGTGCAACAGACACACACAGACAGACACAGACACACACACTCTCACACAAACACACACACAGCTTTTTTATGACTAAATGATAAGCATGTTGAAATGTTCCTGTACCAAAGCTCTGTCTGTGTGTGTGTGTGTGTGTGTGTGTGTGTGTGTGTGTGTGTGTGTCTGCAGTTCTAGGCAGTGACTTCCAGAAGTACATGGATGCCTTCAAGCCTTTCCTGGGAATCGGGCTGAAGAACTACGCCGAGTATCAGGTACCCCCCCCCCCCCAGTCATAGTTGTACTGAAATATTGTGCTTTGTACTTGCGCCGTTGCCACGGTGACGGCGAGGCTAATCCTGCCCCCGTTGCCACGGTGACGACGGGGTGACGTCGGTTCCTCTTCCTGACTGCAGTGTATCAGGAGGATTTTACGACGTCGCAGAGAAACGAGTCTTTTTCACCCAGAATGCATCAGGCTGCCGCCACACACACAGCGTCCTGGTTTTGCAAGACTCAACAAAATAAAATAAACTGATTTCAGAAGTTTAACGTCACACCCTCCCTCAACTCCTTCTCCTCCTTCCCTCCTTCCTTACCTCTCCTCTTCCTTCTGTTACATCTCCTTCTCTCTGTTCTCGTCTCCTTGTTTCCCCTTCCTTCCTTCCTTCCTTCCTTCCTCCCCTTATCTGTGTGATGATGATGAAGGTGTGTCTGGCGGCTGTGGGTCTAGTGTGTGATGATGATGATGATGAAGGTGTGTCTCCAGGTGTGTCTCGCGGCTGTGGGTCTGGTGTGTGACCTGTGCAGAGCTCTGATGTCCAACATCCTGCCGTTCTGTGACGAGATCATGCAGCTGCTGCTGGAGAACCTCGGGGTGAGGACACCTGTCTTAGTCTGTCTCTGTCTCTCTTAGTCTGTCTCTGTCTTTCTGTCAATTCACTTTACTTTGTTGGCATGAAAATGTGTTGTTGCCAAAGCAGTTTACAGAATTCACTGTCTCTGTCGTCCTGTCTGTCTGTCCTCCTGTCGGTCGTTTTGTTCGTTCATCCATTCATTTTTCTTTTCATGGATCCATCAACCTGTGAACTGGTTAATTGTGTCTGTCTGTCTCTGTGTGTGTGTGTGTGTCTGTGATGATAAATCATGCACCACGCTGACTTGTGATGTATAACGAACCACATTTATCTGAGACCCCCACACTTTGACTTCCTGTTTGTATCTGAGTTACAGTGAGGACAAAAAGTATTTGAACACCTGAGAAAATCAATGTTAATATTTGGTACAGTAGCCTTTGTTTGCAGTTCCAGAGGTCAAACGTTTCCTGTAGTTCTTCACCAGGTTTGACACACTGCAGAAGGGATTTTGGCCCACTCCTCCACACAGATCTTCTCTAGATCAGTCAGGTTTCTGGGCTGTCGCTGAGAAACACGGAGTTTGAGCTCCCTCCAAAGATTCTCTATTGGGTTTAGGTCTGGAGACTGGCTAGGCCCCCCCAGAACCTTGATCTGCTTCTTCCAGAGCCCTCCTTGGTTCTCCTGGCTGTGTGCTTCGGGTCATTGTCATGTTGGAAGACCCAGCCTCGACCCATCTTCAATGCTCTAACTGAGGGAAGGAGGTTGTTCCCCAAAATCTCCCAATACATGGCCCCGGTCCTCCTCTCCTTAATACAGTGCAGTCGCCCTGTCCCATGTGCAGAAAAACACCCCCAAAGCATGATGCTACCCCCCCATGCTTCACAGTAGGGATGGTGGTCTTGGGATGGTCCTCATCATTCTTCTTCCTCCAAACACGGTTAGTGGAATTATGACCAAAAAGTTCTATTTTGGTCTCATCTGACCACATGACTTTCTCCCATGACTCCTCTGGATCATCCAAATGGTCATTGGCAAACTTAAGACGGCCTTGACATGTGCTGGTTTAAGCAGGGGAACCTTCCGTGCCATGCATGATTTCAAACCATGGCGTCTTAGTGTATTACCAACAGTAACCTTGGAAACGGTGGTCCCAGCTCTTTTCAGGTCATGGAACAGCTCCTCCCGTGTAGTTCTGGGCTGATTTCTCTCCTTTCTTAGGATCATTGAGACCCCACGAGGTGAGATCTTGCATGGAGCCCCAGTCCGAGGGACATTGACAGTCATGTTTAGCTTCTTCCATTTTCTAATGATTGCTCCAACAGTGGACCTTTTTTCACCAAGCTGCTTGGACATGTCCCCGTAGCCCTTTCCAGCCTTGTGGAAGTGGACAATTTAGTCTCTAGTGTCTTTGGACAGCTCTTTGGTCTTGGCTATGTTAGTAGTTGGATTCTTACTGATTGTATGGGGTGGACAGGTGTCTTTATGCAGCTAACGACCTCAAACAGGTGCATCTAATTTAGGATAATAAATGGAGTGGAGGTGGACATTTTGAAGGCAGACTAACAGGTCTTTGAGGGTCAGAATTCTAGCTGATAGACAGGTGTTCAAATACTTATTTGCAGCTGTATCATACAAATAAATCGTTAAAAAATCATACATTGTGATTTCTGGATGTTTTTTTAGATTATGTCTCTCACAGTGGACATGCACCTACGAGGACAATTTCAGACCCCTCCATGATTTCTAAGTGGGAGAACTTGCAAAATAGCAGCGTGTTCAAATACTTATTTTCCTCACTGTACATTTATTATGTTTTATCCAGAGCGACTCATAATAATAATAATAATAATAATTGTGTGTGTGTGTAGAACGAGAACGTGCACCGGTCGGTGAAGCCTCAGATCCTGTCGGCGTTCGGCGACATCGCTCTGGCCATCGGAGGAGAGTTTAAGAAATACCTGGACATCGTCCTGGACACGCTTCAGCAGGCGTCTCAGGCACAGGTGGACAAGGTAAAAACACAACCACATACAGGTAAACACACACACACACAGGTAAACACACATACAGGTAAACGCACACACACATACAGGTAAACGCACGCATACAGGTAAACGCACGCATACAGGTAAATGCACACATACAGGTAAACGCACACACACATACATACACACATATGCATACACACATACATACAGGTAAACAAACACACACACGCACACATACAGGTAAACAAACACGCACACACACACATACAGGTAAACAAACACGCACACACACACATACAGGTAAACGCACACATACAGGTAAACGCACACAAACATACATACACACACATGCATGCACACATACATACAGGTAAACACACACACACACACAGGTAAACACACATACAGGTAAACGCACACGCACACATACAGGTAAACGCACACGCACACATACAGGTAAACGCACACATACAGGTAAACGCACACACACAGGTAAACACACACACACATACATACACACACATGCATGCACACATACATACAGGTAAATGCACACATACGGGTAAACACGCACACACACACATACAGGTAAACGCACACACACATACATACACACACATGCATGCACACATACATACAGGTAAATGCACACATACGGGTAAACACGCACACACACACATACAGGCAAACACACACACACATAGATACACCAAATGCATGCACACATACATACAGGTAAATGCACACATACAGGTAAACGCACACATACAGGTAAACGCACACATGCATGCACACATACATACAGGTAAACACACACACACACAGGTAAATGCACACATACAGGTAAACGCACACACACAGGCAAACACACACACATACATACACACACATGCAAGCACACATACATACAGGTAAACACACACACAGGTAAACACACACACAGGTAAATGCACACACACAGGTAAATGCACACACACAGGTAAATGCACACACACAGGTAAATGCACACACACAGGTAAATGCACACACACAGGTAAATGCACACACACAGGTAAACGCACACATACAGGTAAACGCACACAAACATACATACACACACATGCATGCACACATACATACAGGTAAACACACAGGTAAATGCACACATACAGGTAAACACACACACAGGTAAATGCACACACACAGGTAAATGCACACACACAGGTAAATGCACACATACAGGTAAACGCACACATACAGGTAAACACACACACACATGCATGCACACATACATACAGGTAAACACACACACACATACACACACATGCATGCACACATACATACAGGTAAACACACACAGGTAAATGCACACATACAGGTAAACACACACACACGCACACATACAAGTAAACACACACACATACAGGTAAACACATACAGGTAAACACACGCACACATACAGGTAAACACACGCACATACAGGTAAACACATACAGGTAAACACACACACATACAGGTAAACACACACGCACATACAGGTAAACACACACACATACAGGTAAACACACACACATACAGGTAAACACACACACATACAGGTAAACACACACACATACAGGTAAACACACATACAGGTAAACACAGACACATACAGGTAAACACACACTCTGTCTGTGATGATAAATCATGCACCACGCTGACTCGTGATGTAAGACGAACCACATTTATCTGAGACCTCCACACTGATCTCTGTAGTTCCATACACCATCACAGGGTTGGGGGTTCGATGCCCGACTCCTCGAACACCTGAAACCCAAACGGCTCCTCGTCCAATCACATCTTTAGTTCTGTTTTTAAAGAGAAGTGTTGACACGTTCATAGGGAATCTTGTTCGGTGTCTGTGCTGATAAATAGTGTCTGTGTGTGTGTGTGTGTGTCTGTCTGTCTGTCTGTCTGTCTGTCTGTCTGTCTGTGTGTGTCTGTCTGTCTGTGTGTGTCTGTCTGTC
>CM057251.1:28639233-28641733 GCA_029931835.1 Etheostoma nigrum
CTGGATGTCAGCGGGGTCCAGATGTTAGGTGGGTCTGGATGTCAGTGAGGTCCAGAGGTCAGCGGGGTCCAGAGGTCAGCAGGGTCCGGATGTCAGTGAGGTCCAGATGTTAGCGGGGTCCGGATTTATTTCAAGTAACATTACACACACAGACGCACACACCTGGACAGGTACACACACACACACACACACACACCTGGACAGGTACACACACACACACACACCTGGACAGGTACACACACACACACACCTGGACAGGTACACACACACACACACACACCTGGACAGGTACACACACAGACACACACACACACCTGGACAGGTACACACACAGACACACACACACACCTGGACAGGTACACACACCTGGACAGGTACACACAGCCCAGTCTCACGTTTTCAGACTTATTTGCAGGAAAATAACTTTTTGTATTTTTAACGTTACTCAGTAAATATTTCTTGTCTCGCGCCTTAAATCCTGATGACGCTGAAGGTGACGTCACATCCATCCGGGGAATAACAACAAAGTTAGAAACCGATCTAAATTTAAATGGATGGATAATAACACCCCCCCCCTTCCGGTAGTGACGGAGGAGGCTCTCCGGTACCGGGAGGTTTCGGTTTCTCTCCATTAGTCAATCAGCTGATCGATCATTACTGTCCCCCCCCCCCCCTCCGTGTTGTCCCACCGGAGGATGAGTCGGTAGGAGGCTAACGGCTAGCTCCCGTACGGTACCCGCCGGTTTCTCATGTCTGCACACGTTCAGCGGCGCCGTTACCGTCACGAACCGGTCCGGGCTTCACATGGCGGTCGGTGTTCCGCCCGGCTGCCCGGTGAGCTGAGCGGGGAGGCTGCAGCAGGTATCCGCCGTTAGCTGTGTTGATATCGGTGTTATGTAAGACGGGAGCCCGTTAGCTCCCGTTAGCTCCCGTTAGCTCCCGTTAGCAGCCGTTAGCAGCCGTTAGCCGTTAGGATGAATGACGCGCAACAAGAAATGTCTCCGGACTTCGTCTTGATGCGTCTCGTGTCCGCGGCGGAGTACGACCGGCTGGACGAACCCGGCGACCTGATGTCCGGGGGCGGCGGGTTCGGGCCCGTTAAACCCGTGATGGGTCACCGCGGCGGCCCCTCGCCGGGCCTCGGCTCGGCCTCCCCTCACTACAGCTCTCCGCTCCCCGGGAGAAGCGAGCTGGCCGCGGGGCTGGTGCTGCCGCAGCCCCCGCTGACAGGCTCCGCCGCGCCGCTGCCGCCCGAGGACTTTACCGCGGCGGCGCAGCGGTTTGTGGACTACCCGGTGCAGCACGGCTCGGGTATGCACGGGTCGAGAGCGCAGCTGATGGTGTTCCAGAACCTGCTGAGGTCCGGAGACCGGATCCTGGAGCGCGGACTTGAGGAAGCAGAGAGACGGAGACAGCAGCTGGACTCAGAAGCCGGACCCAGGGACCAGAACTCTGTCCCGTCAGCGGATGAGCAGCTCCTTAGACTGTCAGATGGACCCCTGCCCCCCCAGCAGGATGTCTTAACTCTGGACTCTGAGTCTGGCTCGGTGCTGACGGACCGCCTGGCTAAGTGGCCCCCGGGCCTGCTGGATCAGGCCTTGCGTCTGGGCCTGCTGGACAGGAAGACCTACTCCAGTGGGGGGGAGGAGCCGGTTCTGGGTCTGGCAAGGCGGCTGGGCCAGCTGGGGGAGGGGGGCAGGGAGCAAAGCGGGGGGGGGATGGTGCCCTCGCTGTCTCGCTGCTCCTGTCACAGCGTGCTTGGCTCGGGGACACCCGGCGAGGACCCAGGTGAGACCAGCGACGCCCTGCTGGTGCTGGAGGGTCTGGGGTCCAAGGAGGGGGGGGGGACGCCGTGTGGGGGGGCAGGGCCGGCTTTTTCCAGCGGGACCCTGAGTGGTCTGATGCTGCAGGTCCACAGACTGGCCGAGGAAGCCGGCGTCTGCACGGATCAGACCTGCCGGTCCTCTCTGGTCCTCGGAGCCTCCCCGCCCTGCACAAACCCCTGCCCCCCTTCCACACCTGGCCCCCACCCCGCTACACATCCACCGGCCCTGTCCTCCCCCCTCCAGGCCTCCACCAGCCCCGTCCCGCCCCGCCGGACCCAGTACCAGTCCCGCTCGCAGCCTCAGAGCCGAGCCGCCACACCCGGACCCGGCGGGGCGTCGGGGGGGCGGTGCCCCTCCCCCCTGGTAGTCCTGCAGGGCGAGGAGACGCCGCCACGATGGGGGAAGGCAAGGAAAGGGGGGTCGCTGAAGGTCCGCCTCAGCAAGCTGTTCAGAACCAGGAGCTCCAGCGGCGGCTCGGGGGGGCAGCTGGACAAGAGGCCGTCGCTGGCGTCGTCCACGTCGTCGGGGGGGAGTCTGCTGGACGTGTGGGGGGGCGCAGAGCCCGACGCCTCCAGGTGGGTCTAAATACATATAACCCCCCCCCCCCAGGAAATGATCAGAGTTTGACAGCTAAATACGTCATGTATACACACACACACAAATACATATAAATA
>CM057251.1:28646733-28651733 GCA_029931835.1 Etheostoma nigrum
CCAACTCCAGACTATATCCCAACATAGGACCTATACACAGCCAACTCCAGACTATATCCCAACATAGGACCTATACACAGCCAACTCTAGACTATATCCCAACATAGGACCTATACACAGCCAACTCTAGACTATATCCCAACATAGGACCTATACACAGCCAACTCCAGACTATATCCCAACATAGGACCTACTACACAGCCAACTCTAGACTATATCCCAACATAGGACCTATACACAGCCAACTCTAGACTATATCCCAACATAGGACCTACTACACAGCCAACTCTAGACTATATCCCAACATAGGACCCACTACACAGCCAACTCTAGACTATATCCCAACATAGGACCTATACACAGCCAACTCCAGACTATATCCCAACATAGGACCTATACACAGCCAACTCTAGACTATATCCCAACATAGGACCTATACACAGCCAACTCCAGACTATATCCCAACATAGGACCTATACACAGCCAACTCTAGACTATATCCCAACATAGGACCTATACACAGCCATCTCTAGACTATATCCCAACATAGGACCTACTACACAGCCAACTCTAGACTATATCCCAACATAGGACCCACTACACAACCAACTCCAGACTATATCCCAACATAGGACCCACTACACAGTCAACTCTAGACTATATCCCAACATAGGACCTACTACACAGCCAACTCTAGACTATATCCCAACATAGGACCCACTACACAACCAACTCCAGACTATATCCCAACATAGGACCTACTACACAGCCAACTCTAGACTATATCCCAACATAGGACCCACTACACAGCCAACTCTAGACTATATCCCAACATAGGACCTACTACACAGCCAACTCCAGACTATATCCCAACATAGGACCTACTACACAGCCAACTCTAGACTATATCCCAACATAGGACCTACTACACAGCCAACTCTAGACTATATCCCAACATAGGACCCACTACACAACCAACTCTAGACTATATCCCAACATAGGACCTATACACAGCCAACTCCAGACTATATCCCAACATAGGACCTACTACACAGCCAACTCTAGACTATATCCCAACATAGGACCTATACACAGCCAACTCCAGACTATATCCCAACATAGGACCTATACACAGCCAACTCCAGACTATATCCCAACATAGGACCTACTACACAGCCAACTCTAGACTATATCCCAACATAGGACCTATACACAGCCAACTCTAGACTATATCCCAACATAGGACCAACTACACAACCAACTCCAGACTATATCCCAACATAGGACCTACTACACAGCCAACTCTAGACTATATCCCAACATAGGACCCACTACACAGCCAACTCTAGACTATATCCCAACATAGGACCTACTACACAGCCAACTCCAGACTATATCCCAACATAGGACCTACTACACAGCCAACTCTAGACTATATCCCAACATAGGACCTACTACACAGCCAACTCTAGACTATATCCCAACATAGGACCCACTACACAACCAACTCTAGACTATATCCCAACATAGGACCTATACACAGCCAACTCCAGACTATATCCCAACATAGGACCTACTACACAGCCAACTCTAGACTATATCCCAACATAGGACCCACTACACAGCCAACTCTAGACTATATCCCAACATAGGACCTATACACAGCCAACTCCAGACTATATCCCAACATAGGACCTATACACAGCCAACTCTAGACTATATCCCAACATAGGACCTATACACAGCCAACTCCAGACTATATCCCAACATAGGACCTATACACAGCCAACTCTAGACTATATCCCAACATAGGACCTATACACAGCCATCTCTAGACTATATCCCAACATAGGACCTACTACACAGCCAACTCTAGACTATATCCCAACATAGGACCCACTACACAACCAACTCCAGACTATATCCCAACATAGGACCCACTACACAGTCAACTCTAGACTATATCCCAACATAGGACCTACTACACAGCCAACTCTAGACTATATCCCAACATAGGACCCACTACACAACCAACTCCAGACTATATCCCAACATAGGACCTACTACACAGCCAACTCTAGACTATATCCCAACATAGGACCCACTACACAGCCAACTCTAGACTATATCCCAACATAGGACCTACTACACAGCCAACTCCAGACTATATCCCAACATAGGACCTACTACACAGCCAACTCTAGACTATATCCCAACATAGGACCTACTACACAGCCAACTCTAGACTATATCCCAACATAGGACCCACTACACAACCAACTCTAGACTATATCCCAACATAGGACCTATACACAGCCAACTCCAGACTATATCCCAACATAGGACCTACTACACAGCCAACTCTAGACTATATCCCAACATAGGACCTATACACAGCCAACTCCAGACTATATCCCAACATAGGACCTATACACAGCCAACTCCAGACTATATCCCAACATAGGACCTACTACACAGCCAACTCTAGACTATATCCCAACATAGGACCTATACACAGCCAACTCTAGACTATATCCCAACATAGGACCTATACACAGCCAACTCCAGACTATATCCCAACATAGGACCTACTACACAGCCAACTCTAGACTATATCCCAACATAGGACCTACTACACAGCCAACTTTAGACTATATCCCAACATAGGACCTACTACACAGCCAACTCTAGACTATATCCCAACATAGGACCTATACACAGCCAACTCCAGACTATATCCCAACATAGGACCTACTACACAGCCAACTCTAGACTATATCCCAACATAGGACCTATACACAGCCAACTCCAGACTATATCCCAACATAGGACCTATACACAGCCAACTCTAGACTATATCCCAACATAGGACCTATACACAGCCAACTCCAGACTATATCCCAACATAGGACCTATACACAGCCAACTCTAGACTATATCCCAACATAGGACCTACTACACAGCCAACTCCAGACTATATCCCAACATAGGACCTACTACACAGCCAACTCCAGACTATATCCCAACATAGGACCTACTACACAGCCAACTCCAGACTATATCCCAGCATAGGACCTACTACACAGCCAACTCCAGACTATATCCCAACATAGGACCTACTACACAGCCAACTCTAGACTATATCCCAACATAGGACCTATACACAGCCAACTCCAGATTATATCCCAACATAGGACCTATACACAGCCAACTCTAGACTATATCCCAACATAGGACCCACTACACAGCCAACTCTAGACTATATCCCAACATAGGACCTACTACACAGCCAACTCCAGACTATATCCCAACATAGGACCTATACACAGCCAACTCTAGACTATATCCCAACATAGGACCCACTACACAGCCAACTCTAGACTATATCCCAACATAGGACCTACTACACAGCCAACTCCAGACTATATCCCAACATAGGACCTACTACACAGCCAACTCTAGACTATATCCCAACATAGGACCTACTACACAGCCAACTCTAGACTATATCCCAACATAGGACCCACTACACAACCAACTCTAGACTATATCCCAACATAGGACCTATACACAGCCAACTCCAGACTATATCCCAACATAGGACCTATACACAGCCAACTCTAGACTATATCCCAACATAGGACCCACTACACAGCCAACTCTAGACTATATCCCAACATAGGACCTATACACAGCCAACTCCAGACTATATCCCAACATAGGACCTATACACAGCCAACTCTAGACTATATCCCAACATAGGACCTATACACAGCCAACTCCAGACTATATCCCAACATAGGACCTATACACAGCCAACTCTAGACTATATCCCAACATAGGACCTATACACAGCCATCTCTAGACTATATCCCAACATAGGACCTACTACACAGCCAACTCTAGACTATATCCCAACATAGGACCCACTACACAACCAACTCCAGACTATATCCCAACATAGGACCCACTACACAGTCAACTCTAGACTATATCCCAACATAGGACCTACTACACAGCCAACTCTAGACTATATCCCAACATAGGACCCACTACACAACCAACTCCAGACTATATCCCAACATAGGACCTACTACACAGCCAACTCTAGACTATATCCCAACATAGGACCCACTACACAGCCAACTCTAGACTATATCCCAACATAGGACCTACTACACAGCCAACTCCAGACTATATCCCAACATAGGACCTACTACACAGCCAACTCTAGACTATATCCCAACATAGGACCTACTACACAGCCAACTCTAGACTATATCCCAACATAGGACCCACTACACAACCAACTCTAGACTATATCCCAACATAGGACCTATACACAGCCAACTCCAGACTATATCCCAACATAGGACCTACTACACAGCCAACTCTAGACTATATCCCAACATAGGACCTATACACAGCCAACTCCAGACTATATCCCAACATAGGACCTATACACAGCCAACTCCAGACTATATCCCAACATAGGACCTACTACACAGCCAACTCTAGACTATATCCCAACATAGGACCTATACACAGCCAACTCTAGACTATATCCCAACATAGGACCTATACACAGCCAACTCCAGACTATATCCCAACATAGGACCTACTACACAGCCAACTCTAGACTATATCCCAACATAGGACCTACTACACAGCCAACTCTAGACTATATCCCAACATAGGACCCACTACACAGCCAACTCTAGACTATATCCCAACATAGGACCTACTACACAGCCAACTCCAGACTATATCCCAACATAGGACCTACTACACAGCCAACTCTAGACTATATCCCAACATAGGACCTACTACACAGCCAACTCTAGACTATATCCCAACATAGGACCCACTACACAACCAACTCTAGACTATATCCCAACATAGGACCTATACACAGCCAACTCCAGACTATATCCCAACATAGGACCTACTACACAGCCAACTCTAGACTATATCCCAACATAGGACCTATACACAGCCAA
>CM057251.1:28656733-28664233 GCA_029931835.1 Etheostoma nigrum
ACCACACCCGCATGGAGCACTACAGAGGTACACACACACACACACACACCACACCCGCATGGAGCACTACAGAGGTACACACACACACACCACACCCGCATGGAGCACTACAGAGGTACACACACACACACACCACACCCGCATGGAGCACTACAGAGGTACACACACACACACACCACACCCGCATGGAGCACTACAGAGGTACACACACACACACCACACCCGCATGGAGTACTACAGAGGTACACACACACACACACACCACACCCGCATGGAGTACTACAGAGGTACACACACACACACACACACCACACCCGCATGGAGTACTACAGAGGTACACACACACACCACACCCGCATGGAGTACTACAGAGGTACACACACACCACACCCGCATGGAGCACTACAGAGGTACACACACACACACCACACCCGCATGGAGCACTACAGAGGTACACACACACACACACACATAGATTATATAATATTGAATATCTATATCTAATCTATCTATACAGTAAGGGAAATAAGTATTTGATTTGCTGTCGCTGAGAAACACAGAGTTAGAGCTCCCTCTTCTGTTTTTGGTGAGGAAGAAGAATGATGAGGACCATCCCAAGAACACCATCCCTACTGTGAAGCATGGGGGGGTAGCATCATGCTTTGGGGGTGTTTTTCTGCACATGGGACAGGGCGACTGCACTGTATTAAGGAGAGGAGGACCGGGGCCATGTATTGGGAGATTTTGGGGAACAACCTCCTTCCCTCAGTTAGAGCATTGAAGATGGGTCGAGGCTGGGTCTTTGTTAGGTCTAAACTCAGACACTTAGTTCTCACTCATTATCAATTGTAGATTTAAACCCAGAGGAACATCAAAAAGGATCAGGCAGACACAGAGATGAAGTTTCACTCTTCTGCAGAGGAGGAGAATCGAGGGGGGAGAGGAGAGGGGAAGTAAGCTGTGCTCACTTCGTCTCTCACAATAGCTCTCAGCTCAACTCTGACTCTCGTTCTCTGACAGTTTCTTTTTATTACATTTCAAGGTTGCTAAACAATACAAGTATTATAAGTCAGTACTTTTCCATGAGATAGATGCACACAATTGGTTACAGCAGGTTTACACAAACACACATCCTTATCTTGAAAGTACGTCTACAGCTAGAACATTCTGTTCTCTGCCTTGCACAGACATCTACAAACAACACAAGCAAAGCATTTCAACATGATACATTGGATACATGATTTTAGCTTCTACATATCCCTCCTGTTGTGAGTTTGAGGAAACCTGGAACTATTTGTCCAGTGACCTATTTATCCAAAACATAAACGTCTCCCTAAAAGGAGATTTAATTTATGTCCATCATTAGTAACATTTCAACAGGTGATGTGAACAGGAGTGGGCGAAAACCTTTCTGCGATACATTGAAGGGAAAAATTCCCACTCGACCTCTCCGCTTGGAGACGATCGCCTCTTGGCCAGTTCATCATCTGGATCAGTTCATGAGCACACTGGGTTGAAGCAGGGTTGATGACTGGAGGACAGAGGTTACTAGCACATGTCCTCACCGGTGGTGTGGACCATTCAGCGTCGCACACATATAGGAGTGTAGGCCTCCTAAACTGGAGTGTCCCCATCAGGGTCACAGTCTGGGATTGGATAAAAATCAGGGTGTCGTCACCTTCTTGGTGGAGTCGCTGGTGGATCCAGGTGTCTCGTTCTGCTACCTTAATGGCGGTGGGTGTGGTCAGCTGGACCTGGAATGGACCGTCCCACCTAGGACTGTGCCAGTGTTTTCTCTTGATCACTTTGAGCAGGATCCAGTCTCCTGGTGTCAGCAGTGTCTGTGTGGGAGACAAAGGGGTACTAGGCAGATCATTTGTTCTCCCAACCTCTTGTTCCTTAAACAGTTCACACAGCCACTTGGTGATGGGATCTACATCACCTTCTTGGTCCTGTACCAAAGGATCTTCTACTAATGGCAAGTGAAATGGTCTCCCTGTCACTATCTCAAATGGTGTACATCCTGTGTTGTTTGGGGTGATGTGCATGTAGGTTTTTACTAAACTAAGGCATTCAGGCCATGGTTTTCCTGTTTCTTCCATAGTCTTCCTGAGCCTAGCTTTGATAGTGCCATTGGTTCTTTCCACTAGTCCTGCACTCTGTGGGTGATATGCACAGTGAAACTTGAGGTCGATGCCTAAGTATTGTGACATGGTTCTTACAATGCTGTTGGTGAAATGGCTACCATTGTCGCTCCACAGTATCCTAGGGATACCGTGTGATGGTACGATGTGTTTGCAAATAGCTTTTGCAACTGTGAGTGCGTCATTTGTCTTTGAGGGTACAATTTCTACCCACTTTGAGAAGGAGTCTATTAGCACTAGACAATATCTATATGTGCCACTTCTGTGTAGTTCAATGAAATCCATGTGTATGACCTCAAATGGATATGTGCCCTGTGGTGTTTTTCCTCTCTTTGGTCTGACATTTCCCTGTGAGTTGTGTCTACAGCATGTGATACAACTTCTACAAAAAAATTTTAAAATAGGTGATTAAACCATGTGTTATGTGGAATGTTTCCCCAACTATGGATACCATCCATGTGGAATGTTTCCCCAACTATGGATACCATCCCTCCTGTTGAGACATGGCTCATCCCATGGCTCAATTTTGCTACAGCTGGAAATAGGGCTCTGGGTAGGCATATTCTGCCGTCTACTCTGTAGAGTTCATCCTGACCTAGCTGCGCTCCTTGTAACAACCACTTGCTGATTTCTGCTGGAGGGGAGTTGTTTTGCATGTCTTGCAGGACTTCATGTGGTATAATGTCTTTGGGGGGTTCTTTTGTCATGTAGGTTTGAGAGGTCGTGTTGGTTGCTGCTGCTTTAGCTGCTGCGTCTGCTTTTGCATTTCCTTGTGAAATTGGGTCTGTTCCATTGGTGTGAGCTTTGCATTTGCAGATAGTTAACGTTCTGGGAAGCATAACTGCAGCTAATAAGTCTGTCAACAATGCAGCGTGTTGAACTGGTTTCCCTGTTGATGTCTTCATTCCTCTTCTAGCCCACAATTTTGCGAATGTGTGTGTGGTGGCGTAAGCATATTGGCTGTCAGTGTAGATTGTAACATCTTGGTCTTGGAACAATTTACATGCTTCTGTGAGAGCCACTCATTTTACACATTTCTGCTGCTTGGGCTGACTGGTTTCCTGGTAGTTTGCCAGCTTTCAGTGTCTTTTCCTGGTCAACAACCGCATATCCTGTGTGGTAATTGAATAGCCTGAAGTAACTTCACTAGCAAGTCTGCATGTTCAAACTGTCTTTCTCTGACTTTCTGTATGCTCTGGCACCTCAGCTCTGAGAGTGCGCGTTCCTGTCCCACAGAAGGAGAGGAGCAGAGAGGGGAGGGGCTCGGGGCCGCTCTTGGCTCTGGCTAACTAGGCTGGTATCTCTGTGTATTTCCGTGACCTTCACTGTGTTTCTCTCTGACTTTATTCTACTGAGGCCAAAAATCTTTCCCTAAAATCCACAGTCTGTTCAATTGTTGTGGATGACATTAGCTCTTCTTTTAGGTGAGGAAAAGCTGTTCTTTCCTCCACATTGTTCCATCTCATTTTGTTGATCAAGGCCATAGGCGTGTTAGATAAGGTCTTGTAGCTCCTGAGTTTTCAGTGTGTCTAATGTCTAGTGTGGGGGCTCTGGACTGTACTGCTTGTTTCTGGGCAGCTTTTATCAGGCCTATATAGGCAAGCCCTTTAGTCCATAAACATTAAAGGACCCCTGCTGGGTCCTGTACATCTCTCTCACTCAGACACATGGATGTAAACCATTGGTCAGTTTTGCATAGGTTGGATGTGGTAAGCACCTCCCACCCCTGTTGATATCTGTACGTTTCACTGGAGGGGCTGTATGCCAACCCTGGGTCATCAACTGGCCCTTAATCATCTGCTCTATGAACTTTGAGTGCCACTTCTCCCAAATGTTTCCATCTCATATCATATGTTTTTGCTAGTGAAACGTGTGGCATTTAACTGGAGCAATCTAGTCTTATTTTGGCACTAACACAATAGTTGTCTTTTTTTTTTCAGAAATTTGACATAGTGAAATTACTGTTAACAAAAAAAATAAACTTAGTCTTCCCATAACAGTGGCAATCCATGTACTCTGGCTCATTCTTCTTGAGCAACTTCAAACATGTATATATATATGCATACACATATCTCCATATATATACACATACACACGTACATGCACGTACCCTTTTTTACTTATTTTCCTTAAATCTAACAATTTTGGAATTGGTATCAACCAACTGTTCTATATTCTTCCATTACTTTTCCTAATTTCGTTCACTAGCTCTCTGACTCATTGTTTTTTTTTTTTTCTTTTACCAATAAGTCCATCTGTAATCTATAGGGATCTGGTCCCAACTCAGTAATCAATGTATGTGATTCGCCAGACACCTTCATATAATTGTAATTGTAATCATGTATATATACATTACTCCTCATAGAATTTGCTAAGAAATTTTAACACTACTCATGTTTTAAAAGGTTCTGCGTTCAGAAATTTTAACACATTACCTCCTCCATGTGTGTAGTCTGTCTCTCAGACAAAATACACACTACTTCTCACCAAACCCGCTGTTTGGCTACTCTTTACTCTTCAACAACACGTAGCATTAATAACCCCACTGGATCACTCCAATTTTATCAGTCAGACCATGAAAACATCATTGCCTTAATTTAGATGTCACCAATATGCAGATTCGATTCCCAACAGGTTCTGCTCACCTTTATTTAGGGGCCCCAGGCTCCGTTGTTTCCTGTTCTGACTGTTCCCATCCAATTTTTTCAATCAATCCAATCCAGTGTTCAATTTTGAGTGAATCCCCCATTTTCAGATTTGATTTATGCTTGGTTTTCGTTATATTCCAAATAAAAAGGCGCAAACAGAGAACAAGGAAAAGTTGTCTCTGTGGTTTCCCTTTGACAACTTTCTTTTTCTTTTTTCATTTAACTCTTTCTCCACTCTGACTATGTCATCGTAATCAGAAAGTTTTGCCTTGAAATCAAGTTTCTTTACCCAATTTTCTAACAGACATGTGGACCCTGGGTGTTGCTGTTGCATGAATTTAAAATCATCTGAGCTTTCAATAGCTTTCCTTTGTGCGTTTCCCATTTTTACTGTATTGTTCTGCTTCCTTTCTATAATCTAATGTGTGTGTAATGTGGTCTGTGGCACGGCGGCCACTCAAACACTAATTATTTCAAACAATCAATCGACAAATTGCAACCATGAACATAGCATAACATGAATTATCAGTTGAATCAACAGAGCTTAAAACATTGACATATGCACATATCTCATTCACAGATTGTCACAGCACTGATAGTCATAGCATTTCCAATTTTCAACAGTGAATCTTTATCTATTTTGTTTACTCATATGCCCTTTAACTTCACAATTCACGTCTGTGTCAGCCAACTTTAAACCGTTGTGTTATTCCTAGTTTTCCATATACCAAATCAGTGATGACTGTGCGTTGTTATCCGTGAGTCTACTTTTTTACATCAACTCATCGTCATCCTTGAGTCTACTTTTTTACATCAACTCATCGTCATCCTTGAGTCTACTTTTTTACATCAACTCATCGTCATCCTTGAGTCTACTTTTTTACATCAACTCATCGTCATCCTTGAGTCTACTTTTTTGCATCAACTCATTTACCCTTGAGTCTACTTTTTTACATCAACTCATTTACCCTTGAGTCTACTTTTTTACATCAACTCATCGTGGATTTCACACGTTGGCGTCCCAAACGTTCTCGGGTAAACATCATTGGTATTAGGAGAACTGTTCTTACCGATTTGATGTTTCCCCTGGTTCGGCGGGACTCGTCACCGACGATCCGGATCGACACGGGCTCAAGGTATGGACCCCCCGATGCAAAGGCGGAGACTGCTTAGCAGATTTCTATCCTAAGTGGTCCCGTTGGTCCCGCGTCGTCCCAAACCGGCGGATTCTTGGGTCCCGGGTTTCGGCACCAAAGAAATGTTAGGTCTAAACTCAGACACTTAGTTCTCACTCATTATCAATTGTAGATTTAAACCCAGAGGAACATCAAAAAGGATCAGGCAGACACAGAGATGAAGTTTCACTCTTCTGCAGAGGAGGAGAATCGAGGGGGGAGAGGAGAGGGGAAGTAAGCTGTGCTCACTTCGTCTCTCACAACAGCTCTCAGCTCAACTCTGACTCTCGTTCTCTGACAGTTTCTTTTTATTACATTTCAAGGTTGCTAAACAATACAAGTATTATAAGTCAGTACTTTTCCATGAGATAGATGCACACAATTGGTTACAGCAGGTTTACACAAACACACATCCTTATCTTGAAAGTACGTCTACAGCTAGAACATTCTGTTCTCTGCCTTGCACAGACATCTACAAACAACACAAGCAAAGCATTTCAACATGATACATTGGATACATGATTTTAGCTTCTACAGTCTTCCAACATGACAATGACCCGAAGCACACAGCCAGGAGAACCAAGGAGGGGCTCTGGAAGAAGCAGATCAAGGTTCTGGGGGGGCCTAGCCAGTCTCCAGACCTAAACCCAATAGAGAATCTTTGGAGGGAGCTCAAACTCCGTGTTTCTCAGCGACAGCCCAGAAACCTGACTGATCTAGAGAAGATCTGTGTGGAGGAGTGGGCCAAAATCCCTTCTGCAGTGTGTCAAACCTGGTGAAGAACTACAGGAAACGTTTGACCTCTGGAACTGCAAACAAAGGCTACTGTACCAAATATTAACATTGATTTTCTCAGGTGTTCAAATACTTATTTTCTTCACTGTAAATGTATATATATACTGTATATATATATATGTGTGTGTGTGTGTGTGTGTGTGTGTGTGGTCTCAGGGACCTTCAGCCTCTGGTGTCACCCTAAGTTTGAGGACCGCTGCCACTCTGTGGTCGAGTTCATCGAGAGAGCCATCATGCACTCCAGGAACGGGAAGTTCCTCTACTTCCTGCGCTCCCGAGTCCCTGGTAACAGCCAATCAGATCACACCTGGCTGTCTCCGTCTCCCTGGCTGTCTCTGTCTCCACCTGTCTGTCTCCATCTCCCTGGCTTTTTCTGTCTCCACCTGTCTGTCTCTGTCTCCACCTGTCTGTCTCTGTCTCCACCTGTCTGTCTCTGTGTGGAGTAGTTTAAATGAATTATAGAAGAGAAAGTATTTTATTCTCATGGACAACAAAATATAAAAGTAATAAATACACGAAACAACCGAAAGCATAGAACAGAATTATTACACATACAAGGTGGGGGGGTAATTAGTGTGTGTGTGTGTGTGTGTGTGTGTGTGTGTGCTCTGTCTCTCTCTCTGTGTGTGTCTCTGTGTGTGTGTGTGTGTGTGTGTGTGTCTCTGTCTCTCTCTCTGTGTGTGTCTCTGTGTGTGTGTGTGTGTGTGTGTGTGTGTGTCTCTGTCTCTCTCTCTGTGT
>CM057251.1:28666733-28676733 GCA_029931835.1 Etheostoma nigrum
TACGACCCCGAGGAGGAGATCAGCCGCCAGCCGGGGGCCCCGCAGCAGCAGCCGGGGGCCCAGCAGCAGCAGCCGGGGGCCCCGCAGCAGCAGCCGGGGGCCCAGCAGCAGCAGCCGGGGGCCCATCAGCAGCAGCCGGGGGCCCATCAGCAGCAGCCGGGGGCCCAGCAGCAGCAGCCGGGGGCCCATCGGCAGCAGCAGCCGGGGGCCCAGCAGCAGCAGCCGGGGGCCCATCAGCAGCAGCAGCCGGGGGCCCAGCAGCAGCAGCCGGGGGCCCAGCAGCAGCAGCCGGGGGCCCATCAGCAGCAGCAGCCGGGGGCCGATCAGCAGCAGCCGGGGGCCCAGCAGCAGCAGCCGGGGGCCCATCAGCAGCAGCCGGGGGCCCATCAGCAGCAGCCGGGGGCCCAGCAGCAGCAGCCGGGGGCCCAGCAGCAGCAGCCGGGGGCCCATCAGCAGCAGCAGCCGGGGGCCGATCAGCAGCAGCCGGGGGCCCAGCAGCAGCAGCCGGGGGCCCATCAGCAGCAGCAGCCGGGGGCCGATCAGCAGCAGCCGGGGGCCCAGCAGCAGCAGCCGGGGGCCCATCAGCAGCAGCGCCGGGGGCCCATCAGCAGCACAGCCGGGCCCATGGACAGCGGCCAGCAGCAGCCAGCGGGGCCCATCAGCAGCAGCAGCCGGGGGCCCATCAGCAGCAGCCGGGGGCCCAGCAGCAGCAGCCGGGGGCCCATCAGCAGCAGCAGCCGGGGGCCCATCAGCAGCAGCCGGGGGCCCAGCAGCAGCAGCAGCCTCTAACGTAGCACTGGAGCCTCAGAGGACGATGTGAGTCAGTTTACTTCTAACGGAGCTCCAGGTCTTCAGGGTTAGAATCAGTTAGGGTCTAAAACCAGCCTCTGGAGACTCTAGGAGACGTCTCTTACGTCCTAAAACCAGCCTCTGGAGACTCTAGGAGACGTCTCTTACGTCCTAAAACCAGCCTCTGGAGACTCTAGGAGACGTCTCTTACGTCCTAAAACCAGCCTCTGGAGACTCTAGGAGACGTCTCCTGCTTCATAATTTTAACCTTTAAATCTAACGTGATGAAGTATGGACCCCCGGTCCACAGGAAGGGGCGGGACTTCCCCTCTCTGTATAATGACAGAAATGTGATTGTCTTTCTTTCTCTCCTCCAGTTGTCTCTGGATCAACGGACCGAAGGACGCTCAAACAGACTCTCAGCCAATCGGCTGCCTCCGCTCTCTGTCTCTGGGGGGGCAGGGGGGGCTCCGCCTCTCTGTTGATGTCATCATTGAGCGACTCTGACATCACCGTTAGCGAAGAAGCTAACAAAACAAAACAGAACGTTGGTGGGACACCGTGGAGTCGCCTTTAGGTCCTTTAACTTCATCACATTATTACTCTCTCTATAAATAAATATAGATATAAAGAGAGAGTTTATAAGAGGACACATCTGTTGTTTTACAGTTTATAGAAAGTTGGAACATTTCAGGAAGTCATGAAAAAAGTTCATATTTCTAGAAGATAAAGCTGATTTCTACTCATCCCCCCCCCCCCGTCCTCTCAGAGTTGGGGGGACGTTATGGATCCAGATCGGATCATTCAGACATTTCAGTCCTAAAACACATTTAATAAAGGCGGCGGCGAGAGTTCCCATATTTGTTGAGGATCTTGAAGGCGACGCGCGGCTGCACCAACAAACAAGAGGACGTGTTACCGTGGCGACGTTCCACTGGGACAGGCTGGACTGGACTCTGGTTCTGAGGGAGTTGTGACTCAGCAGAGACCGGGGGGGGGGGTGGGGAGACACTCGATGATGTCATACTGTCTTAACACTGCACTCCGATTGGACGTGTTCATGTCTCATCACTTTGTTTTTGTGCAGTCAGTTGTTAATAAACAGAGTGGGCGGGACTAAAGATGTCTGCAGGTCTCTGTCTGTCTCTCTGTCTGTGTGTGTGTGTGTGTGTGTGTGTGTGTGTGTGTGTGTATACACTTGACAGTCGTTTCAATTTCCATTTTATTTATATAGAAAATCACAAACAATAGTTATCTCATATCATTTCCTCTCCTGCTGCAGCATTAAGTTTCTGTAATATCATACACAGCAGGTCATGAGTATGCATATGTCTCTAATGTGCAGGTTCAGTTCTGATGTACTGGACAAACCTTGAAATATCAAGAAAATATTATCCGAGTAGTTAAATCATAAATCTTATCATAGATGCACAAATCATACCAATAGATGCTATGTATATGGAAATAAATGAAATAATAGCTATGCATCTTATGTATAACCCACATATTCAGATGAGAAGAAGATTATGAAACATACATAACTCATACTCAACCAGTCACATACGCACTAGTCTGTAGGTTTGTCTTCTCTAATCTACCCGGCAACAGGCTGTCCTCCACCACTGGGACCCAATACACCGCAACGCACGATGAGGTGAATTTAAAGGAAGAGCAGCATGGTGTGTGTGTGTGTGTGTGAGAGAGAGAGAGAGATATCTGGGTTGGACCAGAACACGAGTCCACCTGAGGACAGCTTCCTGTTCTCCTCCTCCATCCCCCTGTCATCTAGTCCTGGTGTGTTCCCGGTGACCTCCCACCCTGTGACCTTCTACATGCTTCGGCCAGCTCCTGCTTCCGACACACGGAGTCTGCAGCAACGCATTCTCATGGGTTCGTATGGTATTGGAGGAATTAGCCAACCGGTCACGTGACAGTTAAAGTAGTTTTGTGCTGTGTCTGTGTGTGTTGGGTCTAAGTAAATTATAGAGCGGTCTAGACCTGCTCTATCTGTAAATTATAGAGCGGTCTAGACCTGCTCTACCTGTAAATTATAGAGCGGTCTAGACCTGCTCTACCTGTAAATTATAGAGCGGTCTAGACCTGCTCTACCTGTAAATTATAGAGCGGTCTAGACCTGCTCTACCTGTAAATTATAGAGCGGTCTAGACCTGCTCTACCTGTAAATTATAGAGTGGTCTAGACCTGCTCTATCTGTAAATTATAGAGAGGTCTAGACCTGCTCTATCTGTAAATTATAGAGAGGTCTAGACCTGCTCTATCTGTAAATTATAGAGCGGTCTAGACCTGCTCTACCTGTAAATTATAGAGCGGTCTAGACCTGCTCTACCTGTAAATTATAGAGTGGTCTAGACCTGCTCTATCTGTAAATTATAGAGAGGTCTAGACCTGCTCTATCTGTAAATTATAGAGAGGTCTAGATCTGCTCTATCTGTAAATTATAGAGCGGTCTAGACCTGCTCTACCTGTAAATTATAGAGCGGTCTAGACCTGCTCTATCTGTAAATTATAGAGAGGTCTAGACCTGCTCTATCTGTAAATTATAGAGAGGTCTAGACCTGCTCTATCTGTAGATTATAGAGCGGTCTAGACCTGCTCTATCTGTAAATTATAGAGAGGTCTAGACCTGCTCTATCTGTAAATTATAGAGAGGTCTAGACCTGCTCTATCTGTAAATTATAGAGCGGTCTAGACCTGCTCTACCTGTAAATTATAGAGCGGTCTAGACCTGCTCTACCTGTAAATTATAGAGCGGTCTAGACCTGCTCTACCTGTAAATTATAGAGCGGTCTAGACCTACTCTTCAGGGTGTCAGTGCTGTGGTAGAAGGCCAATTAACATTTAAGTCAAAGAACAATTGCAGTGATTGGTTGCAAGCAAAATCAAACAAATCATTTTCCTACAGATCTGGTAGAAAAGAATCAAATGTGTGCGTGGTCTGACCGGAGGAGTTTCCATTCTACTTCCTGAGGATCTCAGTTAGCCCCAATGATCAGTGGAGTCCAGCCTCAGCCGTTGTACTTGTTCTTGTTTCAGGGTTTCTTCCTCCAAGGCGTGGTTCTCAGTCAGCTGATGTGTGTTCCCATGGTCCGTCAGCAAGAAGTCCTGGTTCCCGTGGTCCGTCAGCAGGAAGTCCTGGTTCCTGTGGTCCGTCAGCAGGAAGTCCTGGTTCCTGTGGTCCGTCAGCGGTCGGCAGAGATCTCCTACTAGCCATGACACCTGGCATTGATAGACCTGAGAATCTCCTCCAGTTTGTTTTCCAGTTTGATCTCCATCTTTTTCATTTTGGTGTCAATGGTGCTGATATCAGGTACAACTTGTAAGTCGATCGCTATAGTGGAGTTAATTTGGATTCTCTCTTCACATCTGTCACCATAGTAACCATTGAAACAATCACACATCCATTCATTGGAGTCCAGTAGCTGCCTGCACGTTCCTTGGTTGTTACAGGTTTCATGTTGGCAGACAGGCAATCTCCGGGAGTAATAGAAGGAAATCTTTCTTGGATGATAGATTTGTGGATGACAGTCACGATGGTGGAAGGGTGCTGGGGCCTCAGCAAACTCATCCCCATAGGCAGCATGGGTCGCTTTAGCATAATCTGTAAAGACCAATCTCAATGTGGATGCATGTGGATTAGGCTTTTGAGGATAATATACACAGGTATCTGCTTTTTCCTTAAGGTCACATGGTTCATTTAGTTCAAAGCATTTATCAGCTGCCTTGATAATGTAGTTAGCATACTTTACATCTGCTATCAGGGTGTGGCCCACAGCAACGGTGATCGCGTCTTTGACGACCCTAGTTAACTCATTTAGTTCGTAATAATCTGCCTGGTCTGTGTAGTACACCAGCACCACCCAGCTGTACCAGTTGTACTTCTTATCCAGAAACTCTTTCACCTCATCAGCAATGTGTCTTTTGTTGTCAGGACTGTGTCTGTTCCTGATCTCCACCACGTCGTTCCTCACATACAGCATGTGGTTGTCCAGGCAGTAGTCCAGAGTTGATTTCTGAGCCTCATAGACGGTCTTAAACATCTGGGTGTGTTTGTCTTCAATGCCTAATATATCCATCCCAATCAGTTTCCAGTAGAACTGGTTCAGCACCATCCCTTTCCACAGCAAACTGCTGAAATAGAGGTTGTATTTTCCGATCTCTTGAACGTCACATCTGAACTTCTTCCTCAGCAGATCGTTGAGGTTTCCACTGAGAGACGTGTCTCTGACCGTCAGGTAATGGTAGAGGTTGGACACGCTGGCCTCAGTTCCTGTGTTCTCATAGTAGTTGACGAATATCTCTGCCAGTCGGAGTTTGTCCTCTTCATTTTTTAACAAGTTACTGTTCTGTAGAAGATCACTGAACTTCTTCCAGGAGTTGAGGATGCGGACTTCGTCTTGAGAGTAGACGCTGGCGTAGTTATACCATTCTACGTCTGTTGCCAGGTTGGAGATCTGGATGGAGATAGAGTCCAATTTCCTGTTCACTTCAGCTAACCCTTTCTTCACCTCGTTCAGCACCGGGTCGTCCTGGGGGATTAAGATCAAGACCATGTTGACAAAAGAGGCAACCAGTACTCCGATGCCGGGCGCCAAGCTGGCGACGTTGGCCAGACTCTTCATCACAGCGGTCAACTTTTTGGTATCAATCTTTTCAATCCCTTCTTTGACGACAGTGAGCATGCTGTTTGCCAATGCCAAAGATCTATCCACTTTCTCTCTGGTTTCGAAAGGCAGGTCTCTCTTCACCCTGTAGGGGGGTGAGCGGTTGGTGGATGTGGGGTCATGTGACCGAGCTGAGGAAGTCGTCCAGTAGAGAAGAAGGATCAATGAAGCCAACAGCATGGAGGCCGACAGCCGAGGGAACGCCATGACTGCAACACAGACAACACAACAAGGAATCATGTTATAAACTCTAAGTTCAAGACTCACAACTAGGGATGGGCCTTGAGACCCGGTTCTATTAGGAGCTGGTTCCAAAATTCTCAAAATCCAAAAATCAATAATGTCCGAGCTTATTGTCACAAACCGGCTCAACACATGTGACAAAGCGGGGAGACCACACAGGTTAGAAAGCCAAATAATTGTTTATTGTAAAGTAAACTAGAGAGGAGGAGCGTGGATGAATAACAACTGCAACAGAAGAGAAGAAACTAACCCAATCCAGAAGGTGTGGAGCTAACGAGGAGGAGAAGTCAGAGAAAGACCAATCAGACATGGCTTGTATGAATAGTCTTGGTTGAGGCCTACCCAGGTGTCCCCCAATCAACTAACGAACCCAGGTGTCCCCCAATCAACTAACAAACCCAGGTGTCCCCCAATCAACAAAGGAACCCAGGTGTCCACCAATCAACTAACGAACCCAGGTGTCCCCCAATCAACTAACAAACCCAGGTGTCCCCCAATCAACAAAGGAACCCAGGTGTCCCCCAATCAACTAACGAACCCAGGTGTCCCCCAATCAACTAACGAACCCAGGTGTCCCCCAATCAACTAACAAACCCAGGTGTCCCCCAATCAACAAAGGAACCCAGGTGTCCACCAATCAACTAACGAACCCAGGTGTCCACCAATCAACAAACGAACCCAGGTGTCCACCAATCAACTAACAAACCCAGGTATCCCCCAATCAACTAACGAACCTAGGTGTCCACCAATCAACTAACAAACCCAGGTGTCCACCAATCAACTAACAAACCCAGGTATCCACCAGTCAACTAACAAACCCAGGTGTCCCCCAATCAACTAACGAACCCAGGTGTCCCCCAATCAACTAACAAACCCAGGTGTCCACCAATCAACTAACAAACCCAGGTATCCACCAATCAACTAACAAACCCAGGTATCCACCAATCAACTAACAAACCCAGGTGTCCCCCAAACAACTAACGAACCCAGGTGTCCACCAACCAGCTCAAATATATATAAATAAATATATGTAGTATATACACAGTATATATATTTATTTATATATATTTAAGGGTTTAGAAAGCTAGAAGCTGATCCCCAAAACGTGACGAGAACTAGTGAAAGGAACATACTCACCTAAATGCCCGTAAGGAATATCATAGTGATGTACAGCCCCCAAAGTAAAACCACGACACTACAGGCCCAGCAAACAAAGGCAAACAAAGGCAAAAGACCCTGAACACATCACAGCGTCCGGTTCTCCTGTTCCACACAACCCCCCCCCGCCACAGTCCCCACAGAACCAGACTTTGGTCTGAACGGGGACTTGAGCCAGCGACTCTCCTCCCACCTCCCTACAGACTGAACTACTGCTCCCCCCCCCAGTCAGGGAACTAGAGGTTGAAGGTTGTTAATGGTTAACAAACTAAAACCAACATGGTTGTTAACCCTTGAGTATCCTGTTACTCTGACTAAGTCCCCCCCCCCCGCACCCTGATCGCCTCTTCTCGCACTTGCACATATATATATCTGTATATACAGAGAGGAAAATAAGTATTTGAACACGCTGCTATTTTGCAAGTTCTCCCACTTAGAAATCATGGAGGGGTCTGAAATTGTCCTCGTAGGTGCATGTCCACTGTGAGAGACATAATCTAAAAAAAATATCCAGAAATCACAATGTATGATTTTTTAACTATTTATTTGTATGATACAGCTGCAAATAAGTATTTGAACACCTGTCTATCAGCTAGAATTCTGACCCTCAAAGACCTGTTAGTCTGCCTTCAAAATGTCCACCTCCACTCTATTTATTATCCTAAATTAGATGCACCTGTTTGAGGTCGTTAGCTGCATAAAGACACCTGTCCACCCCATACAATCAGTAAGAATCCAACTACTGACATGGCCAAGACCAAAGAGCTGTCCAAAGACACTAGAGACCAAATTGTACACCTCCACAAACCTGAAAAGAGCTGGGACCACCGTTTCCAAGGTTACTGTTGGTAATACACTAAGACGTCATGGTTTGAAATCATGCATGGCACGGAAGGTTCCCCTGCTTAAACCAGCACATGTCAAGGCCGTCTTAAGTTTGCCAATGACCATTTGGATGATCCAGAGGAGTCATGGGAGAAAGTCATGTGGTCAGATGAGACCAAAATAGAACTTTTTGGTCATAATTCCACTAACCGTGTTTGGAGGAAGAAGAATGATGAGGACCATCCCAAGACCACCATCCCTACTGTGAAGCATGGGGGGGTAGCATCATGCTTTGGGGGTGTTTTTCTGCACATGGGACAGGGCGACTGCACTGTATTAAGGAGAGGAGGACCGGGGCCATGTATTGGGAGATTTTGGGGAACAACCTCCTTCCCTCAGTTAGAGCATTGAAGATGGGTCGAGGCTGGGTCTTCCAACATGACAATGACCCGAAGCACACAGCCAGGAGAACCAAGGAGGGCTCTGGAAGAAGCAGATCAAGGTTCTGGGGGGGCCTAGCCAGTCTCCAGACCTAAACCCAATAGAGAATCTTTGGAGGGAGCTCAAACTCCGTGTTTCTCAGCGACAGCCCAGAAACCTGACTGATCTAGAGAAGATCTGTGTGGAGGAGTGGGCCAAAATCCCTTCTGCAGTGTGTCAAACCTGGTGAAGAACTACAGGAAACGTTTGACCTCTGGAACTGCAAACAAAGGCTACTGGACCAAATATTAACATTGATTTTCTCAGGTGTTCAAATACTTATTTGCAGCTGTATCATACAAATAAATAGTTAAAAAATCATACATTGTGATTTCTGGATGTTTTTTTTAGATTATGTCTCTCACAGTGGACATGCACCTACGAGGACAATTTCAGACCCCTCCATGATTTCTAAGTGGAAGAACTTGCAAAATAGCAGCGTGTTCAAATACTTATTTTCCTATATATATATATATATACAGTATATATATATATATATATATATACACTACCGGTCAAAAGTTTGGGGTCCCATAGAAATTCCCATTGCACTCCATTGTAGACAGAATGCCAGCTGAGATCAGTTGCATTGTTTTTTTAACCAGGGCAGTAATCAGATTACATTATGTGCTTACATAATAGTAAAATGGTTCTCCAATGTTTTTCTAGTGTTTTATTTTTAAATGATAGATTACTACACAGAATGTGCCTTTGGAACATTGGATGAATGGTTGCTGGTAATGGGCAATGTAGATATTGCATTAAAGATCAGCCCCCCCACCCAAATTAGCAGGTATTCTGTCTATAATGGAGTGGTATGGAAATGTAGAAGTGACCCCAAACTTTTGACCGGTAGTGTATACCCTAAGGTAGTCGAGAATGACCGAGCTAAGATCCTGTGGGACACATACCACCCCACAAGGGATGAGAGGGGGATTTTTTTATTTATATATATATATATATATATATATATATATATATATTTATATATATTTGTAACAGTTTTGTATATTTTTGCGTAAAATACAACGGAATAATTCTATAAATGACATTTATTAGAAGATAAGTAGAGAGTTCAGACCTGGAGAGAGGCTCGGAGATCTGGACGCTGTGATTGGTCGGCTGGCTGGATGTGGGCTGGATGTGATTGGTCGGCTGGCTGGATGGGGGCTGGATGTGATTGGTCGGCTGGCTGGATGGGGGCTGGATGTGATTGGTCGGCTGGCTGGATGGGGGCTGGATGTGATTGGTCGGCTGGCTGGATGGGGGCTGGATGTGATTGGTCGGCTGGCTGGATGGGGGCTGGATGTGATTGGTCGGCTGGCTGGATGGGGCTGGATGTGATTGGTCGGCTGGCTGGATGGGGGCTGGATGTGATTGGTCGGCTGGCTGGATGGGGGCTGGATGTGATTGGTCGGCTGGCTGGATGGGGGCTGGATGTGATTGGTCGGCTGGCTGGATGGGGGCTGGATGTGATTGGTCGGCTGGCTGGATGGGGGCTGGATGTGATTGGTCGGCTGGCTGGATGGGGGCTGGATGTGATGCGGTCTCTGACGACAGTCTGCAGGTTGTTGAGTCTCGGAGGAACCCCCTGGTCTCTGAGCCCGGCAGGACACAAGCCCTCATTTTAAAGGAAGCTGATTGGCCACACCTTCTGACAGGTGGAGCTGAGACGCAGGGGTGAGAGCCATGTAGGGACAACCCACACTCACACACACACACACACACACACTCACACACACACACACAGACACACACACACACACACACACAGGACCTATACATGCACTAATGGAGAGATGTCAGAGTGGGGGGGCTGCCAG
>CM057251.1:28686733-28689233 GCA_029931835.1 Etheostoma nigrum
GGAGACGAGCCTACCTGGACAGTGCTGGTTGGTCAGACAGACGCTGGTTCGATGCCCGTCTCCAGGGCACGGCTGGCCGCCGTGTTTGGGGGCGGGGCTGTCACATCTCCTGAGTGACACCTGAAGCCCCGCCCCACAGGTAACGGGACAGGGGGACAACGCAGACCAAGACCCCCAACCTCCATCCACTGGAGACACACAGAGAGACAGATGTTAGGTTAGATGAGACAGTTATATGGTGATGTCATCTCTCTGTCTCTCTGACTGTCTGTCTCTCTGTCCGTCTCTCTGCCTGTCTCTCTGCCTGTCGGTCGGTCTGTCTGCCTGTCTCTCTGACTCTCTGTCTCTCTGTCCGTCTCTCTGGCTGTCTCTCTGACTGTCTCTCTGTCTTTCTGCCTGTCTCTCTGTCCGTCTCTCTGTCCGTCTCTCTGACTGTCTCTCTGACTGTCTCTCTGTCTGTCTGCCTGTCTCTCTGTCCGTCTCTCTGTCCGTCTCTCTGCCTGTCTCTCTGACTGTCTCTCTGTCTGTCTGCCTGTCTCTCTGTCCGTCTCTCTGTCTGTCGGTCAGTCTGAATAAATCACTCTTATGATCCACCTTAGTGGTCTTGTACCTGGGCAGTGAGACAGGTGGTTGCAGATGCTCGTCTCGCTGGCATCACCCTGGCAACTGTTGCCGGGCGGGCTGGATGAAGGGGCGGGGTTAGAGCAGGAGCGTTGGCGAGACCTCACGGGAGCTCGGCCTTCTGGGATACAGGAAGTAGAACACTCTCCCCAACTGGACCAACCAGTCCAGAACCCATCCACTGTTAGAGGCAGACAGGCAGAGGTTAATACATCCATCCCCCCCTCCATCCCTCCATCCATCCATCCCTCCCTCCCTCCCCCCTCCACCCATCCTTCCATTCATCCCTCCATCCATCCCTCCCTCCATCACTCCATCCATCCATCCAGCCCTCCATCCCTCCCTCCCCCCTCCATCCATCATCCCTCCCTCCATTCCTCCATTTCTCCCTCCATCCATCCCTCCCCCACTCCATCCATCCCTCCCTCCCCCTCCATCCATCATCCCTCCCTCCATCCCTCCCTCCATCTCTTCCTCCATCCATCCCTCCCTCCCTCCCTCCCCCCTCCATCCCTTCATCCATCCCTCCCTCCCTCCCCACTCCCCCCTCCCTCCCCCTCTCACCCCCCCCCTCCTACCAGGACAGGGACTCTGACAGACGCTGCTCTGTGTGCTCGATCCTTCACAGGGCCGACCGCCATATTTAGGGGCGGGGCTATCACAGCTCCTGGTCGCCAGCTGCAGCCCCTCCCCACAGGTGACGGAGCACGGCCCGGGTTGAGACCACGCCCCCCAGCTGCCGTCCACTGCGGAGACAGCCAATCACAACACAGCTCAGAGACACTTTCCTTTGTTACCGGATCATAAAACCCAAAGAGATTGTTTCAGTTTTAAACTGATTAACATTCTGGACAGGTTCATTTTTTTTTTAATTATACCTGCGAATAAATCCTCTCTGTTTCTCACCTGGACAGTTGGGGAGATCACTGCAGTCCTGGGTATGGAATGTGTCTCCAGGGCAACCGTCGCCAGGTGGCACGGTGTCGCTGGAAGGGGCGGGGCTAGTGCAGGAACGACTTCGCAGTCTGGAGGGGATGATGTCATCACCGTCCTTGGTGCTGATGCACAACGCAGAACACGCCCCCCAACCAGACCACCCGGACCAACCGCCGTGGACTGAGAGACAGACGGGCAGACAGAGGGACAGACAGAGGGACAGGTAGACAGACACAGAGACAGACAGACAGACACAGAATTAGACCTAGTCTATATCGACAACGGTCCACTTCCGGTTGCCCCGGTGCGGCAGAAAGGAATACCAATAAACCAGGAATGCTGTGTGAATGTTACCTGGACAGGTGTTCTGAGTGAATGTTACCTGGACAGGTGGTCTGTGCTGAATGTTACCTGGACAGGTGGTCTGTGTGAATGTTACCTGGACAGGTGGTCTGTGCTGAATGTTACCTGGACAGGTGTTCTGAGTGAATGTTACCAGGACAGGTGGTCTGTGTGAATGTTACCTGGACAGGTGGTCTGTGTGAATGTTACCTGGACAGGTGTTCTCAGTGAATGTTACCTGGACAGGTGTTCTGAGTGAATGTTACCTGGACAGGTGGTCTGTGCTGAATGTTACCTGGACAGGTGGTCTGTGTGAATGTTACCTGGACAGGTGTTCTCAGTGAATGTTACCTGGACAGGTGTTCTGAGTGAATGTTACCTGGACAGGTGGTCTGTGCTGAATGTTACCTGGACAGGTGGTCTGTGCTGAATGTTACCTGGACAGTGTTCTGAGTGAATGTTACCTGGACAGGTGTTCTGAGTGAATGTTACCTGGACAGGTGGTCTATGCTGAATGTTACCTGGACAGGTGTTCTGAGTGAATGTTACCTGGACAGGTTGTCAGAGTGAATGTTACCTGGACAGGTGTTCTGAGTGATTG
>CM057251.1:28694233-28744233 GCA_029931835.1 Etheostoma nigrum
GGCTCTGTGGTCAACATGAAGCTGGACTCACTGGTGACGGTGGCAGAGAAGAGGACATTGGACAAACTGCTGGACATTACTGAAAATGCCAGCCACCCCCCCCCCTCCCCCGTCATCAGCACCCAGAGGAGCCGGTTCAGTGGAAGGCTGCTCCTTCCCAAGTGCCAGACCAACAGACTCAAGGACTCCTTTGTCCCTCATGCCATCAGACTATACAACTCCTCACTAGGGGGAGGAGGAAATAGGGCAGAGAGGACCATACATACATACATACATACATACATACATACATACATACATACAGACATACAGTACACATACATACATACATACATACATACATACAGACATACAGTACACATACATACAGTACACATACATACATACATACATACATACAGTACACATACATACAGTACACACACATACATACATACATACATACATACATACATACATACATACATACAGTACACATACATACATACATACAGTACACATACATACAGTACACATACATACAGTACACATACATACAGTACACATACATACATGCACACCTGGACTTAAATTCACACCTGGTCACTTTATATTTTTAACACTGGACTCAACACTGACACTTTAATAATAATAATTTATGGTCTTTTCTTTGTTTACTTGACAAATGTTCTTATTGTTCTTATGTTGTTATTATTATTAGTTATTTTGTTGTCTTTATACTGTCTTTTTATCTATTTTTATTTCCTTTTCTTGCTAAAACTGCTGCTGGAACTTTCAATTTCCTCGCGGGAGTCATCCCAAAACGATTAAAAAAGAGAAGTCTAAGTCTAAGTCTAAGTCTAAACGCTAACACACACACACACGCTAACACACACACACACACACACGCTAACACATACACAAACTAACACGCTAACACACACACACGCGCTAACACACACACACACACGCTGACACACAAACATGCTAACACGCTAACACATGCTAACACACGCTAACACACACACACACACAAGCTAACACACACACGCTAAAACACACACGCCAACACACACACACACGCTAACACACTAACACGCTAACACACACACGCTAACACACACACACGCCAACACACACACATGCTAACACACGCTAACACGCTAACACACACACGCTAACACACACACACGCTAACACACACAAAGACGCTAACACACATACACATGTTAACACACACACATACACGCTAACACACACACACACTAACACACAAGCTAACAAGCTAACACACGCTAACACACACACACGCTAACACACACACACACGCTAACACACACAAACTAACACGCTAACACACACACGCGCTAACACACTAACAGGCTAACACACGCTAACACACACACGCTAACACACACACGCTAACACACACACGCCAACACACACGCTAACACGCTAACACACGCTAACACACACGCTAACACACACACACGCTAACACACACAAATACGCTAACACACATACACACGCTAACACGCACACATACACGCTAACAGACACACACACACACTAACACACGCGCTAACACACACACAAACACACACGCTAACACACACAAACACACACAAGCTAACACACACACGCTAACACACACACGCCAACACACACACGCTAACACATTAACACGCTAACACACGCTAACACACACATGCCAACACACACACGCTAACACACGCTAACACACACACGCTAACACGCTAACATGCTAACACGCTAACAAACACACGCTAACATGCTAACACACGCGAACACGCTAACACACACACGCTAACACACACTAACACGCTAACACACACATGCTATCACATACACGCTAACACACACACACGCTAACACATGCTAACACACACACGCTAACACACACAAACGTTAACACACACGCTAACATGCTAACACACGCTAACACACACGCTAACACGCTAACACACACACACTAACACACACACACGCTAACACATGCTAACATACTAACACACAAACACGCTAACATGCTAACACACTTACACATGCTAACACGCTAACACACACTCTAACACACACGCTAACACGCTAACACACAGACACGCTAACACACACACACGCTAACACACACACAAGCAAAAACACACACACGCTAAAATGCTAACACACACACAAGGTAACACGCACGCTAACACACACACACGCTAACACACACACACGCTAATACAAGCTAATACGCTAACACACTTACACACGCTAACACGCTATAACACACGCTAACACACACATTAACCCGCTAACACACACGCTAACACACACAAACGTTAACACACACACGCTAACACACACACACGCTAAAACACACACGCTAATACACACACGCTAACATGCCAACACATGCTAACACACACACTAACACATGCCAACACACGCTAACACGCCAACACACACGTTAACACGCTAACACACGTTAACACACACATGCTAACACACACACGATAACACAAACACACGCTAATACACACACGCTAACACACTAACACACGCTAACACACATGCTAACACACACGCTAACACGCTAACACACACACACCAACACACACACGTTAACATGCTAACACACTTGCACACGCTAACATGCTAACACACTTGCAAACGCCAACATGCTAACACACACACATGCTAACACACACACTAACACATGCCAACACACGCTAACACGCCAACACACACGTTAACACGCTAACACACGTTAACACACACATGCTAACAAACACACGATAACACAAACACACGCTAATACACACACGCTAACACACTAACACACGCTAACACACATGCTAACACACACGCTAACACGCTAACACACACACACCAACACACACACGTTAACATGCTAACACACTTGCACACGCTAACATGCTAACACACTTGCAAACGCCAACATGCTAACACACACGCTAACACACGCTAACATGCTAACACACACGACAACACGCTAACACACACACATGCTAACACACGCTAACATGCTAAAACACACGCTAACACACATGCTAAAACGCAAGCACACAAACATTAACAAACACACGCTAACACACAAACGCTAAAACACACACACGATAACATGCTAATACACTTACACATGCTAACACGCTAACACACATGCTAACACACACACGCTAACACACACACACGCGCTAATACACATGCTAAAACACACACGCTAACATGCTAACACACTTACACACGCTAACATAATAACACACTTACACACGCAGACACACGCTAACACACACACACGCAAACACAAGCTAACACACGCTAACAAGCTAACACACACAAACGCTAACGCAAAGACATGCTAACACACACACACGCTAACACACTAACACACGCTAACAAGCTAACACAATCGCTAACACGCTAAAACACACTAACTTTAACACACACACGCTAACACAAACACACGCTAACATGCTAACACACTAACACACACACACACACGCTAACACAAACACACGCTAACACGCTAACACATTTAACACACACAAATGCTAACACACACGCTAACACACACGCGCTAACACACACACACGCTACCACACGCTAAGACACACAAACACGCGCTAACACACACGCTAAAAGACACACATGCTAACACGCTAACATACACACACGCCAACACACACAAACGTTAACACACACACACGCTAACACACACACACACATGCTAACACAAACACATGCTAACACACACACGCTAACACACACACGCTAACACACATGCGCTAACACAAACACACGCTAACACACACACGCTAAAACACACACACGCTAACATGCTAACACACCAACACACACATGCTAACAAACATGCTAACATACACGCTAAAACGCTAACACAAGACACACACACGCTAACACATGCTAACACACACGCTAACACACACGCTAAAACACACATTAACATGCTAACACAACTTACACACACTAACACACACACGCTAACAAACACATGCTAACAAGCTAACACACGCCAACACACGCTAACACATGCTAACACACACACTAACATGCTAACACCCACACACTAACACACGCTAAAATGCTAAAACACTAACACACACACGCTAACACACACACACGCTAAAACACACACACGCTAACATGCTAACACAGTAACAAACACGCTAAAACACACACATGCTAACATGCTAACACACACACAAACGCTAACACACAAACACACATGCTAAAACACACACGCTAACACGCTGACACACACACACGCTAACACACACACTTGCTAACACAAACACACACGCTAACACACAAACACACGCTAACACATGCTAACAAGCTAACACATACGCGCTAACACACACGCTAAAACACACACATGCTAACATGCTAACAAACTTACACACGCTAACACACAAGCTAACACACATGCTGACACGCTAACACACACACATTAACACAAACACACGCTAACACATGCCAACACACACACGCTAACACACACACACGCTAACATGCTAACACACTTACACATGCTAACACGCTAACACACACACGCGCTAACACACACACACACTAAAACACACACGCTAACACACACGCTAAACCGCTAACACACACGCTACCAAACACAAATGTTAACACACACACACGCTAAAACACACACGCTAATAAACACACACACGATAACACAAACACACGCTAATACACACACGCTAACACACACGCTAACACATGCTAACACGCTAACACACACACACGCTAACACACACACCAACACATGCTAACACAGTAACACACGCTAATACACACACGCTAACCCGCTAACACACACGCTACCACACACAAATGTTAACATACACACGCTAACACACACACACGCTAATAAACACACACACGATAACACAAACACACGCTAATACACACACGCTAACACACACGCTAACACATGCTAACACGCTAACACACACACACGCTAACACACACACCAACACATGCTAACACAGTAACACACGCTAATACACACGCGCTAACACACACACACACGCTAAGACGCTAACACACGCTAACACATGCTAACACAAACGCTAACACACACTAACACGCTAACACACAAATGTTATCACACACACGCTAACACAAACACACGTTAACACATGCTAGCACACACACGCTAACACACACACTCTAACACACACATCTTAAACACACAAACGCTAACACACACACACGCTAATACATGCTAATACGCTAACACACACACACGCTATTACACACACATGCTAACAAACGCTGACACACACGTTAACACACACACACACGCTAACACATGCTAACACACACACACGCTAACACACACACACGCTAACACATGTTAACACGCTAACACACACACACACATGCTAACACACACACACATACACACGCTAACACGCTAACATACACGCTAACACACACACACGCTAACACACACAAACGCTAACACACAAACACACACACTAACACTCACACACGCTAACAAGCTAACACACACGCTAACACACACACGCTAACACACACGCTAACACACACGCTAACACACACGCTTACACACACGCTAACCCGCTAACTTACATACTAACACACACAAATGTAAACACACGCACGCTAACAAACACACACGCTAACACACACAAACGCTAACACACAAACACACACACTAACACACACACACGCTAACAAGCTAACACACACGCTAACACACACACGCTAACACACACGCTAACACACACGCAAACACACACGCTAACCCGCTAACTTACATACTAACACACAAAAATGTAAACACACGCACGCTAACAAACACACACGCTAAAACACACACGCTAATAAACACACGCTAACACATGTTAACACACACATGCTAACACACACACACGATAACACAAACACACGCTAATACACACACGCTAACACGCTAACACACACACGCTAACACACACAAACGTTAACACACACACACGCTAATATACACACACGCTAACACATGCTAACACGCTAACACACACACGCTAACACACACACCAACACATGCTAACACAGTAACACACGATAACACAAACACACGCTAACACACGCACTAACACACACAAACGCTAACACACAAACTAACGCTAACACACGCAAACACACACACACATTAACACACACACGCTAACACACACAAACGCTAACACACAAACGCACACGCTAAAACACACACACGCTAACACGCTGACACACACACACGCTAACACACACACTTGCTAACACAAACACACACGCTAACACACAAACACATGCTAACACGCTAACACACACGCTAACACACACACTAACACATGCTAACACACGCTAACACACACACACTAACACACACACACACTAATTCATGCTAATACGCTAACACACACACAAGCGAACACACACAAACGCTAACACACACACTAACACACACACGCTAACACACACGCTAACACACGCTAACACACACACACACGCTAACACACACAAACGCTAACACACAAACACACACGCTAACACGCTGACACACACACACGCTAACACACACACTTGCTAACACAAACACACACGCTAACACACAAACACATGCTAACACGCTAACACACACGCTAACACACAAACACATGCTAACACACACGCTAACACACACACACGCTAACACATGCTAACACACGCTAACACACACGCTAACACACACACACTAACACACACACACACGCTAATACATGCTAACACGCTAACACACACACATGCTAACACACACACACACGCTAACACACACATGCTATCAAACACACACGCTAACACACACACGCTAACACACACACACTAACACATGCTAACACACGCTAACTTGCTAACATACAAACACACACGCTAACACACAAACACATGCTAACACGCTAACACACACGCTAACACACACACACACTAACACATGCTAACACACAGTAACACACACGCTAACACACACACACGCTAATACATGCTAATACACTAACACACACACACACTAACACACTCACACAGGCTAACATGCTAACACAGACACTAACACACACGCTAACACACACACACACACTAACACACACACACACGCTAACACACACACACGCTAACACACACACCAACACATGCTAACACGCTAACACATGCTAACACACGCTAACACGCTAATACACACATGCTAACACACGCTAACACACAAATGTTATTACACACACGCTAACACAAACACACGTTAACACATGCTAGCACACACACGCTAACACACACATGCTAACACACACGCTAACACACACACGCCAATACATGCTAATACGCTAACACACACACACACTATTACACACACACGCTAACACACGCTGACACACACACACACGCTAATACATGCTAATACGCTAACACACACACACGCTATTACACACACACGCTAACACACGCTAATACATGCTAATACGCTAACACACACACACGCTATTACACACACACGCTAACACACGCTGATACACACGTTAACACACACACATGCTAACACATGCTAACACACACGCTAAAACACACGCTAAAACACACACACGCTAACATGCTAACAAATGCTAACACACACGCTAACGCATGTTAACACGCTAACACACACACATAGGCTAACACGCTAACTCATGCTAACACATGCTAACACACACACACGCTAACACACACACACTAAAACACACACACGCTAACACACACACTCTCTAACAAACACACACACAATAACACACATGTTAACACACACACGCTAACACACACATGCTAACACCCACACGCTATTACACGCTAAAACGCTAACACACTAACACACACACACGCTAAAACACACACACGCTAACATGCTAACACACTAACACACGCTAACACACATGCTGACATGCTAACACACACACATTAACACAAACATACGCTAACATATGCTAACACACACACACGCGCTAACACACACACATTAACACAAACACACGCTAACACATGCTAACACACACACACACTAACATGCTAACACACTTACACATAATAACACGCTAACACACACGCTAACACGCTAACACACACGCGCTAACACACACACACACTAACAAACACACACATACGATAACACACACGCTAACACACACATGCTAACACGCTAACACATGCTAACACACACGCTAACACACACACACACGCTAAAACACACTAAAACGCTAACACACTAACACACACACACACTTTAATACATGCTAAGACGCTAACACACACACACGCTATTAAACACACACGCTATCACACACACGCTAACACACACACGCTAACACACACACGCTAATACATGCTAATACACTAACACACACACACACACACAATATTACACACACACACGCTAACACACACGTTAACACACACATTCTATCACACACACGCTAACACATGCTAACAAGCACACACGCTAACACACACACGCTAAAACAAACACATGCTAACACACTAACACACACGCTAACACACACGCTAACACATGTTAACATGCCAACACACACACACATGCTAACACACACACACACGCTAACACACGCTAACACATGCCAAAAAACACGCTAACACACACATAAGCTAACACACGCTAACACACACAAACGTTAACACATACACACGCTAACACACACATGCTAACACGCTAACACACGCTAACACATGCTAACACACACGCTAACACGCTAACACACACACGCTAACACACGCTAAAACGCTAACACACTAACACACACACACTTCAATACATGCTAATACGCTAACACACACACGCTATTAAACACACACGCTAACACACACACGCTATCACACACACGCTAACACACACATGCTAAAACATGCTAATACGCTAACACACACACACGATATTACACACACACGTTAACACACACATGCTAACACACACACACGCTAACACATGCTAACACACACACACGCTAACACACACATGCTAAAACACACACATGCTAACATGTTAACACACGCTAACACACACGCTAACACACATGCTAACACATGTTAACACGCCAACACACACACACACATGCTAACACACACACACGCTAACACGCTAACACACGCTAACACATGCCAACAAACATGCCAACACACACATAAGCTAACACACGCTAACACACACAAATGTTAACACATACACACGCTAACACACACACGCTAAAAAACACATACGCTAACACACACACGCTAACAAACACACATGCTAACACGCTAACACACGCTAACACGCTAACACACACACATGCTAATACATGCTAATACGCTAACACACACACACACGCTAACACACACGTTAACACACACATGCTATCACACACACACTAACACACACAAACGTTAACACACACACACGCTAACACATGTTAACACACCAACACACACACACATGCTAACACACACACACGCTAACACACGCTAACACATGCTAACACACACGCTAACACACACATAAGCTAACACACGCTAACACACACACACGCTAACACACACACAAGCTAACATGCTAACACACTAACACACACACAAACATGCTAACACACGCTAACACACACGCTAACACACACACGCTAACACACACACACATGCTAACACACACACACACACACACACTCTAACACACACACGCGCTAACACACACACACGCTAACACACACAAACGCTAACACACACACACTAAAATATGCTAACACACGCAAACACACTAACACACATACACATGCTAACACATGCTAACACGCCAACACACACACGCTAACATGCAAACACACACACACGCTAACACACACACTAACACACACACGCTAACGTGCTAACACACAAACACACTAACACACACACGCTAACACACACACACGCTAACATGCTAACACACGCTAACACGCTAACACACACACACACTAACACGCTAACACACACTAACACACACATACACTAACACACAATCACGCTAACACATGCTTACACACACACGCTAACACGCTAACACACTTTAACACGCAAACACACACTAACACACACACACGGCAACACACTAACACACGCTAACACACTAACACACACGCTAACACACACACGCCAACCCTTTAGCCTGTCACTTTAACTCCACGTGTACCAACGCAGAAGACATGAACATTATTAATATTACATTATTTTAACTTTCTTGACTGATTCTTTAATTAGCATGAGATACTATTAATGTAATGTAGTACTGTAGTACTACATTAGTATTTATGTAGTACTTCACAGTAGGAAGTACTACATGAATGAAGTAGTAATTAATGTCCCCATGTCGTCTCAGGTGATCGTTGCTCGTCCTCGGGTGTCTCAGGTGATCATTGCTCGTCCTCGGGTGTCTCAGGTGATTGTTACTCGTCCTCGGGTGTCTCAGGTGATCGTTGCTCGTCCTCGGGTGTCTCAGGTGATCGTTGCTCGTCCTCGGGTGTCTCAGGTGATCGTTACTCGTCCTCGGGTGTCTCAGGTGATCGTTGCTCGTCCTCGGGTGTCTCAGGTGATCGTTGCTCGTCCTCGGGTGTCTCAGGTGATCATTGCTCATCCTCGGGTGTCTCAGGTGATCGTTACTCGTCCTCGGGTGTCTCAGGTGATCGTTACTCGTCCTCGGGTGTCTCAGGTGATCGTTGCTCGTCCTCGGGTGTCTCAGGTGATCGTTGCTCGTCCTCGGGTGTCTCAGGTGATCGTTACTCGTCCTCGGGTGTCTCAGGTGATCGTTGCTCGTCCTCGGGTGTCTCAAATGATCGTTGCTCATCCTCGGGTGTCTCAGGTGATCGTTGCTCGTCCTCGGGTGTCTCAGGTGATCGTTACTCGTCCTCGGGTGTCTCAGGTGATCGTTGCTCATCCTCGGGTGTCTCAGGTGATCGTTACTCGTCCTCGGGTGTCTCAGGCGAGTCTAGTCTATGTTCATTTAAAGGAGCCATGCACTCTAACAACTAATTCAGGGTACCTTTAGTCATTACTTAAATATATATATATATATATTGTTGTGAAATAAAAAATCAAGTTCTGAGATACTGTTAGACTCTTCACTTGTAATTGTTATTTTATTGAGCTTGGATGACACACAAATTATGCCTATTGATACAATATACTATCACGACTTGTCAGAGTTTAATATTTTCAGTTAATCAAAAAATAATTTAATTTTAAGTTCTGTTAATGTAAAATACAATTTGATGACGTGTAAACGGCCTGCAGTTTCCCTCATGTGCGGGCATGTTCCAGGCCAGACGAGTGCTAGAGCAGAAACAGATAGAAGCGAATGTGTTGAATGGTAAATCATTTTATGCTTAATTACACATATTTGCATTTGTTCAGGATTCTGTTGGTGATAGCCGACTGTAACCGAATACCGAAATCTGGAAGTGCTTTCTCTGAAATTTGAGCAGTGTTGATACAGTCTGTGTGCCGAGGTAAAGTTAGCTAGTAGCTGCCTGTCGCTGATTGAGCAGGCTTAAATGTGGGAGTAATAGGTGGCCAGGTAGCCAGGGAAAACGTCTTGGCAAGTTAACTTAATATGGGATTACCCATTAGCCTAAGGGGACCAGATTACTCAGACAACATCCGGGGACATTTTCAGCTCAAAAGCGTAAATACCTCCAAAACACGTCATGTTTTTAATGTTTGTAAAACTTAAAACGGGGACACTAGACCTAGAGCTGAGTATTGGACACAATATAAACTATTGAGGAAAGATTTTCCTTTAACATTGATGCAGTATGAAACGAGATCGCTGCAGTCGGCAGCAGAGAAACAAGCTACAATGGAAGTTAATGGGATAATTGTCCAGCTTGTATTTACGTTCATAAAGTGCTCGTTTTGCTGCTGACAGACTCAGATTAATATTCTAAGTGTCTGATAACATTATGGAAAGGATTTCTAAGGAGGCTGACCTTTCTGTTAAAGATTAACATAATTTTTAAACATAAAAGTCCACCAGACTCCATGTAAATAATCAATGATTTTAGTGTGTATAGAGCAGCATATCTCCACCAGACTCCATGTAAATAATCACTACTTTTAGCGTGTATAGAGCAGCATATCTCCACCAGACTCCATGTAAATAATCACTACTTTTAGCGTGTATAGAGCAGAATATCTCCACCAGACTCCATGTAAATAATCAGTGATTTTAGCATGTATAGAGCAGCATATCTCCACCAGACTCCATGTAAATAATCAGTGATTTTAGCATGTATAGAGCAGCATATCTCCACCAGACTCCATGTAAATAATCACTACTTTTAGCATGTATAGAGCAGCATATCTCCACCAGACTCCATGTAAATAATCACTACTTTTAGCATGTATAGAGCAACATATCTCCACCAGACTCCATATAAATAATCAGTGATTTTAGCGTGTATAGAGCAGCATATCTCCACCAGACTCCATGTAAATAATCAGTGATTTTAGCGTGTATAGAGCAGCATATCTCCACCAGACTCCATGTAAATAATCACTACTTTTAGCGTGTATAGAGCAGCATATCTCCACCAGACTCCATGTAAATAATCACTACTTTTAGCGTGTATAGAGCAGCATATCTCCACCAGACTCCATGTAAATAATCACTACTTTTAGCGTGTATAGAGCAGCATATCTCCACCAGACTCCATGTAAATAATCAGTGATTTTAGCATGGTAAAATACGGCTTTCTAAAACATCTCTGAGCTCTGAGCAGCGCTGCTCGATCGGCTTCGTTTGGTCAGAGTTTTCTTTCTTTCATTCCAGTTTTGGGTCTGTCAGTCACAGTGAAAACCGGGGACAGATCCGGTTAGCATGTAGTCTTGCCACGTTTATAAACTGTAAGTAGCTATAATGTTAGCTAGATATGATTAGACTATGATTCAGATGAGAAGAAATACTAAAAGTAACTCACCAACACACAACATACACTAGTTTGTTAGTCAGCTAGTAAATGAGTAATAAGTAAATGAGGTAGCTACTTGTAGTTTATAAACGTAGCCAACCTACATGCTAACCAGAGCGGTTAGCATGTAGGTTAGCAGTAATAGCCACTGCTTGCTAAGAGGCTAGGCCTCCATTGTGGCTTGTTGATTTGGCCTGTTGTTAATTAGCTACACTATTTGTTCAGATACTTTGCTCAAAACCAGTCAGAGTTACAGTGAGGAAAATAAGTATTTGAACACGCTGCTATTTTGCAAGTTCTCCCACTTAGAAATCATGGAGGGTCTGAAATTGTCCTCGTAGGTGCATGTCCACTGTGAGAGACATAATCTAAAAAAACATCCAGAAATCACAATGTATGATGTTTTAACTATTTATTTGTATGATACAGCTGCAAATAAGTATTTGAACACCTGAGAAAATCAATGTTAATATTTGGTACAGTAGCCTTTGTTTGCAGTTCCAGAGGTCAAACGTTTCCTGTAGTTCTTCACCAGGTTTGACACACTGCAGAAGGGATTTTGGCCCACTCCTCCACACAGATCTTCTCTAGATCAGTCAGGTTTCTGGGCTGTCGCTGAGAAACACGGAGTTTGAGCTCCCTCCAAAGATTCTCTATTGGGTTTAGGTCTGGAGACTGGCTAGGCCCCCCCAGAACCTTGATCTGCTTCTTCCAGAGCCCTCCTTGGTTCTCCTGGCTGTGTGCTTCGGGTCATTGTCATGTTGGAAGACCCAGCCTCAACCCATCTTCAATGCTCTAACTGAGGGAAGGAGGTTGTTCCCCAAAATCTCCCAATACATGGCCCCGGTCCTCCTCTCCTTAATACAGTGCAGTCGCCCTGTCCCATGTGCAGAAAAACACCCCCAAAGCATGATGCTACCCCCCCATGCTTCACAGTAGGGATGGTGTTCTTGGGATGGTCCTCATCATTCTTCTTCCTCCAAACACGGTTAGTGGAATTATGACCAAAAAGTTCTATTTTGGTCTCATCTGACCACATGACTTTCTCCCATGACTCCTCTGGATCATCCAAATGGTCATTGGCAAACTTAAGACGGGCCTTGACATGTGCTGGTTTAAGCAGGGGAACCTTCCGTGCCATGCATGATTTCAAACCATGACGTCTTAGTGTATTACCAACAGTAACCTTGGAAACGGTGGTCCCAGCTATTTTCATGTCCTGGACCAGCTCCTCCCGTGTAGTTCTGGGCTGATTTCTCACCTTTCTTAGGATCATTGAGACCCCACGAGGTGAGATCTTGCATGGAGCCCCAGTCCGAGGGACATTGACAGTCATGTTTAGCTTCTTCCATTTTCTAATGATTGCACCAACAGTGGACCTTTTTTCACCAAGCTGCTTGGACATGTCCCCGTAGCCCTTTCCAGCCTTGTGGAGGTGGACAATTTTGTCTCTAGTGTCTTTGGACAGCTCTTTGGTCTTGGCCATGTTAGTAGTTGGATTCTTACTGATTGTATGGGGTGGACAGGTGTCTTTATGCAGCTAACGACCTCAAACAGGTGCATCTAATTTAGGATAATAAATGGAGTGGAGGTGGACATTTTGAAGGCAGACTAACAGGTCTTTGAGGGTCAGAATTCTAGCTGATAGACAGGTGTTCAAATACTTATTTACAGCTGTATCATACAAATACATAATTAAAAAATCATACATTGTGATTTCTGGATTTTTTTTTAGATTATGTCTCTCACAGTGGACATGCACCTACGAGGACAATTTCAGACCCTCCATGATTTCTAAGTGGGAGAACTTGCAAAATAGCAGCGTGTTCAAATACTTATTTTCCTCACTGTATGTGGGACCCCATGAATTCTGTTTTATTTTTCCAATTAAATTTTTGGAAATTCCATTTTTTACCTTTTTACTTGTATTTTACCACAAAATAGTGTGTTTTTAATGTTAATGAATCGTTTTTGCTTTAGGATTCTTTTTTAGCAGTGGGGGCAGGTCTGAAAACACCGCCCTGAAGAACCATATTTCATTTATAAGGGTTAATAAGTTAATATTTATGTTAAGACAGTTACATAGATAAATACTGATAGGAAATCTGTTTAAAAATATACACAATTCCTTGTAAAAGTCAATAATTTCATTTGTTATTTAAAATACAGATTGTGAATTCATGATGAATAATTGTTTTGTTTGCACTAAAACATCCATCTTCCATTAGCAATGCTTATAATTTTCCTGAAATGTTTTTGTTAGAATTTATCTTATCAGCCTTACAAGTCTTGCTTTAAGATTGGCCCCATCACAAAAAACCCACTTGGCCACTGGTGGGCCACCCTGCCACCGGGCATTACAAGTTTCAAATCATTTTACTTAATTTATCTCCCTACTCCGGTCTTCATCTTTTCCTGGTATCCTGGTGTCGTGGACCAAGGGGTTCAAGTTCAGACGTGGACAGTGTGAAGAAGCATGTTTGCACTTTTAAGGATTTAATGCTTCTATTGATTTTAATAAATGGTTCTAATTAATAAGAATATTACTGTCTGAAATTCTGTTCTTTTTGAGCACCCTTAGCTGCTGTCCGGTTTCCAGGTTTTGACATCCCCCTCATGCCTCTAAATACTCTTAGCAAATACTCTTAGCAACTTTTCAAAAGGTGGTTGGTTTATATTTTATATATTTATATCTGTATATAAGTCCTCTCTGAAATCCTTATTGTCCCATAAAAAATCTCCAACTCTTAGACAAAGACCCAACTGTCTTAATGAGGCATTGCATCATGATAGCCTGTGTTTCCCAGGAGGCTAAGTTGCTCTAAACTCTAACCTTGTTGTTTTGTGGGTGGGAGGAGCCTGCAACCAAGGTTGGAGTTTAGAGCAACTTAGCCTCCTGGGAAACACAGGAAAATGTCATTATTACAGGACAGGGCTCAAGTTAACTTTGGCAGAGATCAACTTAAGTTCATGTTACTTAGAAATGTTTATTGGTGCTTCACTCTCCTCCCTGAAGGACACTTACACCTCCCACCTCACCCGCAAGGCGACCACTATTGTGAGTGATGCAAGTCACCCCGCTCACAATTTGTTTGACCAACTGCCCTCTGGGAAGAGGTCCAGAAGCCTGCGCCCCCGCACCACCAGACTCCCCAACAGCTCCTGCACCACCAGACTCCCCAACAGCTCCTGCACCACCAGACTCCCCAACAGCTCCCGCACCACCAGACTCCCCAACAGCTCCTGCACCACCAGACTCCCCAACAGCTCCTGCACCACAGACTCCCCAACAGCTCCTGCACCACAGACTCCCCAACAGCTCCTGCACCACAGACTCCCCAACAGCTCCTGCACCACAGACTCCCCAACAGCTCCTGCACCACCAGACTCCCCAACAGCTCCCGCACCACCAGACTCCCCAACAGCTCCCGCACCACCAGACTCCCCAACAGCTTCATACACCAGGCTGTTAGGATGCTGAACTCTCTCCCCCTCCCCCCTCAGCTACATAATATCCTGGACCTGAACCCTCTCCCCCTCTCCCCCTCCACCCCCAGCTACATAACATCCTGGACCTAAACTCTCTCCCCCTCCACCAACAGCTTCATACACCAGGCTGTTAGGATGCTGAACTCTCTCCCCCTCCCCCCTCAGCTACATAACATCCTGGACCTGAACTCTCTCCCCCTCTCCCCCTCCACCAACAGCTTCATACACCAGGCTGTTAGGATGCTGAATTCCCTCCCCCCTCTCCCCCTCTCCCCCCTCCACCCCCAGCTACATAACATCCTGGACTTTGGACCCACAATGGCTTCCTTGCACTACTCCACTTGTACACTTGCACACTTTGCAACTTGTTGTTGTTGTCCTGTTGTCCTGTTGTCCTGGAAACACTTCTGCTGCTCCTACATAACCTGCACCACTATGCCACTTGCATACTCAGGTCAAACAGAACTACCTCAGCCATTTATTGGCCGGACTTTTGCTTTATATATATATATATCATATTGACTTTCTACTGTATGTACAATTGCACATTTTTAACTCAAATTTTGCTGCTCTTACTTTCTTCATTGTATGTGCCTTCTTATTTTTACTTTTTATATTGTTTACTTGTATGTTATGTTTGTCTGTGGACCTGTGTGTGTGTGTGTGTGTGTGTGTGTGTGTGTGTGTATAAAATATGTCTTGTCTCCACCGTGGGAAGAGGGAAACGTAATTTCGTTCTCTTTGTATGTCTTGACATGTGAAGAAATTGACAATAAAGCAGACTTTGACTTTGTGTTTTATTGTGATCAAAAAGCTTCTTCACCTAACTTAAACATTATGTTAAATTAACTTAAATACTTGCATTAATATTAATTGCATTAATGTTACTTAGAAATGTGTTTTATTGTGGCAGAAAAGGTAATTCACCATACTCAAAACATTGCTTTAAATTAATGTAATTCTGCCAGTAGTCTTAACTTAAATATTCTAGTGGAAAACGTTAACATATTTTTTTTTGTAGACCCAATGGTTTATATTTTAGTGTGTTTACCAATTATAACCCAGAACCATCTTTCTATTCTTCCTCCTTTCTATTCTTCCTCCTTTCTATTCTTCCGCCTGCTCGTCCTCTTCGTCCTTCCAACCGGCCTTGCGTTGAAAAACACGGTGTAATGATCTGATATCCCGTTGTCAAAGACAGAGATGTCAAAGACTTCAACGTTCCTGGTGATCACCAGGTCCAGAGTGTGCCCCCCCCGGTGCGTGGGCCTGTCTACGTGCTGGTACAGATTGTTAACCAACAGAAGCCATTCAAACTCATCCGTGGCCGTCCTGCGTTCAACATCCACCCAGATATTAAAGTCCCCCGTCACCATGACGCTGGTGTAGCTTTGGAAAGCCTCATCCAACAGGGTTTGGAAGTCATTGAGGAACGCGCGGAACTGGTTCAAGTTGGGCCTCGGTCTGCGGTACACATTAAGAACCAGGACCGGGTGGTCCCAGCCCCGGTGCTGCACAGCTGCTGCAACCAACTCAAAGCTCAGTACCAAGTTAAAGTGAACTTGTTGAGCCCACAGTTTCTGTGTGAACTGAATCGCTGTCCCCCCCCCGCGACCACCTCTCGTCTGATAATAAAAACTGAAATTTGGTGGCGAGGCGTCCAGGAGGACTCTGTCTGCGGTGTCTTCTCTGAGGAAAGTCTCCGTTGAGAGGAGGACGTCCACATTGGTTAGAGTGATGAGGTCTAAGATGCTGGAGGTCTTGTTGTTCATGGACCAGAGGTTGAGCAACGCCACACTGATGGTTGCAGGGGGCGTCAGCTGAGAGCTGCTGTTACTGGTCTGATCCGGACCTCTCTGACCCGGACATGGATCCAGCGCCTCGTTACTCTCTTCTCTTTGGTTACTCCGAGTCTCCTTTCGATGGCGCTTTGTCTGCTTGATTTCATCATCCTCTGTCTCTTCCTCCTCCTCACTCTCTTCCTCCTCCTCACTCTCTTCTTCCTCTCTATCCCTCTCCTCTTCCTCTCTATCCCTCTCCTTTTCCTCCCTATCCCTCTCCTCTTCCTCTCTATCCCTCTCCTCTTCCTCTCTATCACTCTCTTCTTCCTCTCTATCCCTCTCCTCTTCCTCCTCATCCCTCTCCTCTTCCTCCTCCTCACTCTCTTCTTCCTCTCTATCCCTCTCCTTTTCCTCCCTATCCCTCTCCTCTTCCTCTCTATCCCTCTCCTCTTCCTCTCTATCCCTCTCCTCTTCCTCTCTATCACTCTCTTCTTCCTCTCTATCCCTCTCCTCTTCCTCTCTATCACTCTCTTCTTCCTCTCTATCCCTCTCCTCTTCCTCTCTATCACTCTCTTCTTCCTCTCTATCCCTCTCCTCTTCCTCTCTATCACTCTCATCCCAGTCTTGAGTGGTTTCCTTTTCTTCCCGCTCTTTTTCACTTTTAGCGATGTCATCAAACATTTTCCTGTGAATGAAACACGTGAACGTGCCGTTAGAATCAAACAAAAAACAAAAATACGTTTTTACAATAAAATGAGAATTGAGAAGAACTTGTGTGAAATGTTGCTGCTGCGTTAGCGCCGCCGCTAGGTAGCTTAGCGTAGTGAAGGGAATCCTATGTTGCCGGTTAGCATGTTGTGAGTAAAAGTGAGCCAACGTAAAAACAACAACAACCTAATTACTTCTTGTGACTGCATCACAATGAGTCCAGATAGCTCTGCAGATCAGGACCAGACCACTTCCTGGGCAGATATATTGACTCGGGACGATATTGGGTGGAAGGGCTTCGGCGGTGCTTCCACACAATATAGTCTACATGCTAGCCAGCAACATAGGATTCCATTCACTATGCTAAGCTAACTAGCGGCGGTGCTACCGGTGTTGCATGCAAGGTGATATTTAATATCTTGGGATAATATTTGGCATAATACTACATCATCTGTCCTGTGGGTGTAGTTTTGGATTATCTGGGTGGAGAATCACTTAAATACATTTAAGGAGCCAGAAAGCTTCCTACTTCATGTCGTCAAACTGGCCCCTCAGGACCCGGGTCATCTTCAGGATAGCGTTGGCTGTATCTCTCAGTGATTGGCTCGCTTCAGTCACATGATTCTTCTTGATCTGCTCTGTCCAGTTGTCAATCGCGTCAGGAAGTGCAAACGCCATTCCAACAGCCCCCCCCACAACCTGACCATGAACAGGGATCAACGTATGATTAATATTCATGTTCTCACCTGCTCCGAGGAAACTACATCAACATGGATCTGAACTGTCAATGCAGTCCACCTGTGTGAAAATGTACACATGCATTGTAATTTCCCCTTGTGGGATTAATAAAGTATATTATTATTATTATTATTATTATTAGATACTTACCATGGCCCCTCCTTTAAGGGATGTGTTTAATGCAGTTGAAGACAGCAGTTTGACGAGTTGGTCCGTTCCTTTAGTAATCCAAAACATATATTGTTTCCCACAACCTTCAAATGTGAAGAATGCTAAAATTCCCAAATATCCAGTGATCACTGCAGAGCTGAAGACCAGGTCGGGCCCCGTGCACCTGGTTCCTTCATTGAAGAAAAACTGGGGCTCCTCGCCATGCATGCGGAGGTTGATTCCCCGATCCAGTCCGCTCCGCCGGGCCATGGCTCTCAGGACCTCCGTCATGATGTGCCGGTCCAGATCGTCCGGGTCAGCGAAGGAGCTCGCCTCCCGCCGCTCCGCCTTCAGTTGCTCGAACCCTTTCTGGATTTCTTCTGCAATGTTGCTGCTGTTCTGCTCGATGTTCCTCGCCTCTGTCAGCGTGTTGCTGGATAAGAAGTGCTCCGTGATTTTAGACACCAAGGATACCGCGACGCCTACGCCTGAATACGCGGCTCCTAACACGCCGAGGAATGGAGCCGCTGCTCCAGCGGTCAGCACCGTGGCCGCGGCGGCCCCGAGCAGACACGCAGCGCCCACCACCGCCACGCTGCTGCCGATGCATTCACCGGCGTTGCATTTCTCCCTGAGGGACTCCAGCTCCCGGGCCAGCGTCTCCAGCTGCTTGGCACAGCGCTCCCTCTGCTCGATCCAGGAGAACATCAGCTCCAGCAGCCGGTCGGCGGTGGCCATGATGGAGGTCTCTGTGTCAGCGCCCCCTAGTGGTGGTAGGAAATACATGGTTGGTGATTGGATCACAGCTAAGGGTCTACTGGACGCAACACTTTTACGAGATATTGAGTTTATTCGCGAGAAAATTAAAACAAAGAATTAAAATAAAAAACAAATAAAAAACATTTACTAGAACAATCAATATTTATTTTTCCTCCATTTAAAAGTCACAATCTCGCAAAAGTGTTTGTCCCCGGTAGTTTTTTAATTTTAATTTTTTTCTTGCAAATATATCTGGCAAAAGATCTTTTAAATATTTGATTTGATTTATTTTATTTTCACAACAAAAGCATTAAGACAGTATTATATGTTTCACAACAAAGATGTGAGGGACGATTGCCGAAAAACCCTCAAGGGGCTTAATAAGGTGCAATCTCCATAAAAAAAGATTACATTTAACAATTTAAAAACCATTTATATATTATATTAAAAAATATATATAAAAATAAAAAACACAAAAAAAACACAAAAACAAAAAACACATTTCTTTGTATAAAATTACATTTAGAGCACAAACCCAAATGGAAAAATCAGAGAACTTAGGAGCAACACTTTCTGTTTAAACTGTTCTTTAGAAAGCTCAATGAGTGAAGTGGGGAGACTGGTCCAGATCTTTGACCCTAATAATATATTATATATAATATATTATTATACAGATTAATAATATATATAATATAATATTAATCTGTACAACACACTAAACTGTGTTTGAGTTGTACGAGAGTAGGGAGGCCTAATGAGACAACTACCACGAGTCAGATACTGATGAAATTCATTATTAAAAGTGAAAATATTACAAAGGTGACACTTAAGACTTAATACCAAAAAATATATAACTTGTTTTTTATGACAGTTTGTAGATAACTTGTCCCATTGTAGCTGACAGTTTGAAACCGGTCTGAAAGATAACTAGTGAACCAGAGTAATGACTTTTTTCGTATACCATAATGAGAAAGCTTTTTTAATAGAATGAAATGATTAATGGTATCAAATGCTTTTGAAAGATCCAGAAAAATATCTCCAGTATTTTCTTTTCTATCTTTTGCTTTGTATATTTCAGTCAAAAAATGGACAAGTGCCATGTAAGTAGAGTGTTGTTTCATAAAACCAAACTGGTGTGCATATAAAATATTATTTTTGTCCAGATGTTGAATTAATCTAGTGTAAACAAGTTTTTCAAGAACCTTGGAGAGGGCTGGTAACACAGAAATTGGTCTATAATTGTTAAACAATGCAGGGTCATCTTCTTTATGAACTGGTATCATTTTTGCTAATTTCAACTCTACAGGCACAATTCCTTGAACTAGGGAAAGAATGCGAAAGAGCATTTGAGATGTCAATGATAAATTCAAAGAGGTCACAATTAGGTGGTCTACAAATACATAAAATTATTACTAAATTAGTTTCCAATGCTACTACTTCTGAAGAAGAATCAAAAAGCTTTTCAATGTCATATCTTTCTTTATAATGCTGATTAGAATTGATAAACAGAGAAACCCCTCCACCCTTCCCTCTCTACATCTGGAAATATGTTTATAATCTTTAAGGGGAAAATTCCCATCTGTACTGTCAGTCAGCCATGTTTCAGTAAGCCCTGTCACATTAAAGGTATAATTCAGATTTTCAAGGCAAGTGGATAAACCCACAAAGTTTTTGGACAAACTTCGAACATTAATATGAAGGAAAGAAAGATCATTTCTAATACTAAGAGAATTTATCAATGTTTTAAAAGTACTTTCACAATAGTATTCAGAGGAACCAGAATAATTCTGTTGTAGTTGGAGAATACTGTTAAGATCTGGATCAGAAGAAGTCATCATGCATGTGGACTGGATCAGAAGAAGTCATCATGCATGTGGACTGGATCAGAAGAAGTCATCATGCATGTGGACTGGATCAGAAGAAAACATCATGCATGTGGACTGGATCAGAAGAAGTCATCATGCATGTGGACTGGATCAGAAGAAGTCATCATGCATGTGGACTGGATCAGAAGAAGTCATCATGCATGTGGACTGGATCAGAAGAAGTCATCATGCATGTGGACTGGATCAGAAGAAAACATCATGCATGTGGACTGGATCAGAAGAAGTCATCATGCATGTGGACTGGATCAGAAGAAGTCATCATGCATGTGGACTGGATCAGAAGAAGTCATCATGCATGTGGACTGGATCAGAAGAAGTCATCATGCATGTGGACTGGATCGAGAAAACATCATGCATGTGGACTGGATCAGAAGAAGTCATCATGCATGTGGACTGGATCAGAAGAAAACATCATGCATGTGGACTGGATCAGAAGAAGTCATCATGCATGTGGACTGGATCAGAAGAAGTCATCATGCATGTGGACTGGATCAGAAGAAGTCATCATGCATGTGGACTGGATCAGAAGAAGTCATCATGCATGTGGACTGGATCAGAAGAAGTCATCATGCATGTGGACTGGATCAGAAGAAGTCATCATGCATGTGGACTGGATCAGAAGAAAACATCATGCATGTGGACTGGATCAGAAGAAGTCATCATGCATGTGGACTGGATCAGAAGAAAACATCATGCATGTGGACTGGATCAGAAGAAGTCATCATGCATGTGGACTGGATCAGAAGAAGTCATCATGCATGTGGACTGGATCAGAAGAAGTCATCATGCATGTGGACTGGATCAGAAGAAGTCATCATGCATGTGGACTGGATCAGAAGAAGTCATCATGCATGTACGATGAAAGGAATTATTTAAACTCCATTGGTAGTTGCCATCTGATGTTGTTGACGGGGTTTAACTATGAACCGATCATAGCTAATAACAGTAATAACCTCTCTCTGGCCTCCTTCAGAGCTGGAAGCAGTTCGGCCCTCTTCTTCCTAATGCGGTCTCTAACCTGTCTCCCTCTCTAACCTGTCTCCCTCTCTAACCTGTCTCTCCCTCTCTAACCTGTCTCCCTCTCTAACCTGTCTCTCCCTCTCTAACCTGTCTCCCTCTCTAACCTGTCTCTCCCTCTCTAACCTGTCTCCCTCTCTAACCTGTCTCTCCCTCTCTAACCTGTCTCTCCCTCTCTAACCTGTCTCCCTCTCTAACCTGTCTCTCCCTCTCTAACCTGTCTCCCTCTCTAACCTGTCTCTCCCTCTCTAACCTGTCTCTCCCTCTCTAACCTGTCTCTCCCTCTCTAACCTGTCTCTCCCTCTCTAACCTGTCTCCCTCTCTAACCTGTCTCTCCCTCTCTAACCTGTCTCTCCCTCTCTAACCTCTCTCCCTCTCTAACCTGTCTCTCCCTCTCTAACCTGTCTCTCCCTCTCTAACCTGTCTCTCCCTCTCTAACCTGTCTCTCCCTCTCTAACCTGTCTCTCCCTCTCTAACCTCTCTCCCTCTCTAACCTGTCTCTCCCTCTCTAACCTGTCTCTCCCTCTCTAACCTGTCTCTCCCTCTCTAACCTGTCTCTCCCTCTCTAACCCCTCTCTCTGGCCTCCTTCATAGCTGGAACACCAGTGTTTTTGAGATGAGCCTTCGCCTTTGTGAGAATACGTTCTTTGTCCTTGTAGCGTAGAAACTTTACAACAATTGGTCTTTTTGATTTAGTTGTTGTTTGCTGCTTCAAGTTTCCAATACAATGAGCTCTTTCAATTTCAGTAGACTTCGGATCAATTTTAAGCTTGTCATTAAAAGATTCCCTCACCTTCTTCTCAGAGTCTGGCCAAGATTCAACTGCGTTATCCTGGGTTAAGCCATCAATTATCAGATTATTTCTGCGACTCTGATTATCAAGGGAATCAATTTTCGAGGCAAGATCATTCACTTCAGAGTTAGTGTACAGTGAAGAAAGCTGCTGCAATTGAGATTCAAATGAATCCACCTTCTTCTCCATTGCCCTAAGATCATCAATTTGAGCTTGGGAGAACTGAAGGCTGGTCTTCACCTCCTGCACATCTTTAATGATCCCATCATTTCTAGTGTTTCCAGAGTCCAGCACTGTTTTTGTGAAAGACAGGAAGCTTGATTCTTGTCTATCGAGCATATCAGTGTAAAACTTCCTTTGCTCTTCCAACATATCTTTCAAAATGTCCATAGTGACATAGTCTTCTTCATTGTGAAGTGCTTTCTTGCTGCTACTGTGTGACATAATTACCTGTTTTTGTGGATTGTTGTGGATTGTAAAAAAGGCCAGAAGCCTGGCCAAGAAATCCACTCAGGCAAAATCACTCAACGGGAGGAAGGCCAAGGCTGGTAAAGAATCCGTCAAATATCAACTCTTACAAAAACCATCCAGTCCTTTGAGTTCAGTAATCCTTTTAGATAAAAGTTAAGAAAACTTGTTCAAGACTTCCTGCTATTATCTCCACGGTGGAACCTCATGTAAACAGGAAGCGTTCCACACCAGAGCTGCTGGGTCCTCCTACACGGACCAGATCCACATTCTCTGGGATTCTTTCAAGAGTTTCCACATGACCATGATCTCACGATCCAGAACTGGTCCCATTACTGAATCTCTGGACACGTTCATGTCATTATGTTCACGTGCGGAGCAGTAATGTTAAAGTAATGCATTTCAATGGGAAACATATTCCGAGATCAGAGAACTCTTACAGCAGCGAGGAGTCCTGAAGAGCCAGACATGGACACAGGACCATCACCCCGGAGACGTGTGTGACGCGTCCTTTCAGCCTGTTTTTACACCTTCTCCCTCAGATTTAAGGTTTTTATCTTGTTTTTAGACCTTTTAGACCCCCCTTTGTTGCAGTGTATACACTATGATATTTACATAAATATCTGAAGCAAAAAAGTAAAATGTGTTGTTACCTGTTTGTGAAAGTCCAGTTGTGTGTAGACAGCAGGTGTGTAGTAGTAGGTGTGTAGACAGCAGGTGTGTAGTAGTAGGTGTGTAGACAGCAGGTGTGTAGTAGTAGGTGTGTAGACAGCAGGTGTGTAGTAGGTGTGTCCCAGCTCAGCTGGTGGACTGTCTGCAGACCCTGTCTGTGGGAGTCAGCCTGCAGCTACTCTCTCTAAGTCATGTGACTTCTTGGAAATCAGCAGCTGCAGACAGAGTCCTGCACAGACTCAGATAACCCTAACCCTCATCAGAGCACACACACGCACACCACATGTCGTAATGTCATAGGAAGAGTAGGGCCAGCCCCCCTCAGATAATCCTACTGAGCCAATCAGGAGTGAGGAAGAGTAGGGCCCGCCCCCCCAGATATCTGGACCAGCTGATTACACAGAGTGAGTTCACGCAACAACAGATTCATCAGACCAACTTTTTGAATAGAATTATTAATTATTATACAGCAGCAGGTAAGAGCGGACAAGTTAAAGAATCAGCAGTGAGAAGAGCGTCAGGCTCATTAATAATATTAATAATAATAATAATAAATAATAATATCAATATTAATAACAACATGTTCTTGGGTTCCTTCTAAAGTGCTGAAAGGTTTTAAAATGTTAAAAATAAAATAAAAACATCAAATCTAATTAAATAAATCTAAATATTAAAAAGATCTCAAAGAAAATTCAGTTTTTCATGAAGTGGCGTCCTTGTCTTCCTCATCTTCATCGTCTTTATCATCGTCTTCCTCATCTTCGTCGTCTTTATCATCGTTGTCCTCATCTTCATCGTCTTCATCGTCTTCATCAGTCCGTCTCTCACTGGGAGGAACATCACACGTCAGTCTCAGATCCATAACTAATCACTATGAATCATATTTCTCCATATATGTGCATGTATATATATATATATATATATATATATATATATATATATATATTATGTACTTGAAATAACTGTGAAATAACTGAAAACATGTCTTATATTCTAGTTTCTTCAGAGTACCCCCCCCCCCTTGGTGTTCTCTCAATGAGCTGCATGAGGTAGTCCCTGAAATGGTCCCCCCCCCACCACCAGGTGGGCCTTGTCAGGGTTCATTAGTGGAGTTTCTTCCTTATTAATGGAGTTGGGACCATCAGTTGTGTTGTGCAGAAGTCATGTTGATACACAGCCGACAGCCTATTGGACGATTGGTCAAATTCATATTATGGCAAGAACCAATCAGCTAAGAGAAGAGAAACGAGTTACTCATTACTTTAAGAGATGAAGGTCAGTCGATCCGGAAAATTACGAAAACTTTGAATGTGTCCCCAAGTGCAGTCGCAAAAACCATCAAGGGCTACAACGAAACTGGCTCACATGGCTAGGAAACCACTGCTAAGGAGAGGAAACAAGGCTAGGAAACCACGGCTAAGGAGAGGAAACAAGGCTAGGAAACCACGGCTAAGGAGAGGAAACAAGGCTAGGAAACCACGGCTAAGGAGAAGAAAGAAGGCTAGGAAACCACGGCTAAGGAGAGGAAAGAAGGCTAGGAAACCACAGCTAAGGAGAGGAAATAAGGCTAGGAAACCACAGCTAAGGAGAGGAAACAAGCCTAGGAAACCACGGCTAAGGAGAGGAAACAAGGCTAGGAAACCACGGCTAAGGAGAGGAAAGAAGGCTAGGAAACCACGGCTAAGGAGAGGAAACAAGGCTAGGAAACCACGGCTAAGGAGAGGAAAGAAGGCTAGGAAACCACGGCTAAGGAGAGGAAACAAGGCTAGGAAACCACGGCTAAGGAGAGGAAACAAGCCTAGGAAACCACGGCTAAGGAGAGGAAAGAAGGCTAGGAAACCACGGCTAAGGAGAGGAAACAAGGCTAGGAAACTACGGCTAAGGAGAGGAAAGAAGGTTAGGAAACCACTGCTAAGGAGAGGAAACAAGGCTAGGAAACCACTGCTAAGGAGAGGAAACAAGGCTAGGAAACCACTGCTAAGGAGAGGAAACAAGCCTAGGAAACCACGGCTAAGGAGAGGAAAGAAGCCTAGGAAACCACGGCTAAGGAGAGGAAAGAAGCCTAGGAAACCACGGCTAAGGAGAGGAAACAAGCCTAGGAAACTACGGCTAAGGAGAGGAAAGAAGCCTAGGAAACCACTGCTAAGGAGAGGAAACAAGGCTAGGAAACCACGGCTAAGGAGAGGAAAGAAGGCTAGGAAACCACGGCTAAGGAGAGGAAACAAGCCTAGGAAACTACGGCTAAGGAGAGGAAAGAAGCCTAGGAAACCACTGCTAAGGAGAGGAAACAAGGCTAGGAAACCACGGCTAAGGAGAGGAAACAAGGCTAGGAAACCACGGCTAAGGAGAGGAAAGAAGGCTAGGAAACCACGGCTAAGGAGAGGAAAGAAGGCTAGGAAACCACGGCTAAGGAGAGGAAACAAGGCTAGGAAACCACGGCTAAGGAGAGGAAACAAGGCTAGGAAACCACTGCTAAGGAGAGGAAACAAGGCTAGGAAACCACTGCTAAGGAGAGGAAACAAGCCTAGGAAACCACGGCTAAGGAGAGGAAAGAAGCCTAGGAAACCACGGCTAAGGAGAGGAAAGAAGCCTAGGAAACCACGGCTAAGGAGAGGAAAGAAGGCTAGGAAACCACGGCTAAGGAGAGGAAACAAGCCTAGGAAACTACGGCTAAGGAGAGGAAAGAAGGCTAGGAAACCACGGCTAAGGAGAGGAAACAAGGCTAGGAAACCACGGCTAAGGAGAGGAAACAAGGCTAGGAAACCACGGCTAAGGAGAGGAAAGAAGGCTAGGAAACCACGGCTAAGGAGAGGAAAGAAGGCTAGGAAACCACGGCTAAGGAGAGGAAACAAGGCTAGGAAACCACGGCTAAGGAGAGGAAACAAGGCTAGGAAACTACGGCTAAGGAGAGGAAAGAAGGCTAGGAAACCACGGCTAAGGAGAGGAAAGAAGCCTAGGAAACCATGGCTAAGGAGAGGAAACAAGCCTAGGAAACCACGGCTAAGGAGAGGAAAGAAGGCTAGGAAACCACGGCTAAGGAGAGGAAAGAAGCCTAGGAAACCATGGCTAAGGAGAGGAAACAAGCCTAGGAAACCACGGCTAAGGAGAGGAAAGAAGGCTAGGAAACCACGGCTAAGGAGAGGAAACAAGGCTAGGAAACTACGGCTAAGGAGAGGAAAGAAGGCTAGGAAACCACGGCTAAGGAGAGGAAACAAGGCTAGGAAACCACGGCTAAGGAGAGGAAACAAGCCTAGGAAACCACGGCTAAGGAGAGGAAACAAGGCTAGGAAACCACGGCTAAGGAGAGGAAAGAGGGCTAGGAAACCACTGCTAAGGAGAGGAAACAAGCCTAGGAAACCACGACTAAGGAGAGGAAACAAGGCTAGGAAACCACAGCTAAGGAGAGGAAACAAGCCTAGGAAACCACGACTAAGGAGAGGAAACAAGCCTAGGAAACCACGACTAAGAAGAGGAAACAAGGCTAGGAAACCACAGCTAAGGAGAGGAAACAAGCAGAAGAGATTTGTTTGGACCAGAAACACAAGGAATGGACATTAGACCAGTAGAAATCTGGGCTCTGGTCTGATGAGTCCAGGTTTGAGATCTTTGGTTCCAACCGCCGTGTCCTTGTGACGGAGAAAAGGTGACGGATGGATTCTACATGCCTGGTTCCCACCGTGGAGCATGGAGGAGGAGGTGTGATGGTGTGGGGGGGGGGGGGGGGCTTTGCTGGTGACCCTGTTGGGGGTTTAGTCCAAATTGAAGGAATCCTGAACCAGCATGGCTACCACAGCATCCTGTAGCAACATTTAGTTGGACCATCATTTATCTTCCAACAGGACAATGACCCCAAACACCCCTCCAGGCTGTGTAAGGGCTATTTGACCCAGAAGGAGAGGGATGGGGTGCTGCCCCTCCACAGTCCCCGGACCTGAACCCAATCCAGATGGTCTGGTGAGAGCTGGACCGCAGAGGGAAGGCAAAGGGCCGACAGGTGCTGAGCATCATGGGAACTCCTTCAAGACTGCTGGGAAACTATTTCAGGTGAAGACCTCTTGGAGCTCATCAAGAGAATGCCAAGACTCAGTAAGGGGGGGGGGTACTCTGAAGAAACTAGAACATAAGACGTGTTTTCAGGTATTTCTACTCTACTTTGTTGTTAAGTCCATATAGAGTGTGGTCCAGACCCACTCTATCTGTAAAGTGTCCTGAGATCACGGCTGTTAGAATCTGACTAATTGAAAAAAACCCAGATCATGATGTCATGCTAACAGGCCGAAGCTAAAGCTAACGGCTTCACTCACTGTGCTGCTGTGTTCGGGGGCAAAGGTCACGCCCCTCCCGGCTCGATCCTGAGACCCACCGCTGCTGCCGCTGGCCGAGCTCTTCCTCATGATCCCTGAACCACAAACACGTACTTCAATAAATAACGACAACAGTTATCTCTTTGCGGTTTCCATAAAGACCAGGTCTAGACCAGACTCTGGGATGTTATTTATCTCCCAGGTCTTTCATAAAGAGCAGGTCTAGACCAGACTCTGGGATGTTATTTATCTCCCAGGTCTTTCATAAAGAGCAGGTCTAGACCAGACTCTGGGATGTTATTTATCTCTCAGGTCTTTCATAAAGAGCAGGTCTAGACCAGACTCTGGGATGTTATTTATCTCCCAGGTCTTTCATAAAGAGCAGGTCTAGACCAGACTCTGGGATGTTATTTATCTCCCAGGTCTTTCCATAAAGAGCAGGTCTAGACCGGACTCTGGGATGTTATTTATCTCCCAGGTCTTTCATAAAGAGCAGGTCTAGACCGGACTCTGGGATGTTATTTATCTCCCAGGTCTTTCCATAAAGAGCAGGTCTAGACCGGACTCTGGGATGTTATTTATCTCCCAGGTCTTTCATAAAGAGCAGGTCTAGACCGGACTCTGGGATGTTATTTATCTCCCAGGTCTTTCATAAAGAGCAGGTCTAGACCAGACTCTGGGATGTTATTTATCTCCCAGGTCTTTCCATAAAGAGCAGGTCTAGACCGGACTCTGGGATGTTATTTATCTCCCAGGTCTTTCATAAAGAGCAGGTCTAGACCGGACTCTGGGATGTTATTTATCTCCCAGGTCTTTCATAAAGAGCAGGTCTAGACCGGACTCTGGGATGTTATTTATCTCCCAGGTCTTTCCATAAAGAGCAGGTCTAGACCGGACTCTGGGATGTTATTTATCTCCCAGGTCTTTCATAAAGAGCAGGTCTAGACCGGACTCTGGGATGTTATTTATCTCCCAGGTCTTTCATAAAGAGCAGGTCTAGACCGGCATCTGGGATGTTATTTATCTCCCAGGTCTTTCATAAAGAACAGGTCTAGACCGGACTCTGGGATGTTATTTATCTCTCAGGTCTTTCCATAGAGAGCAGGTCTAGACCGGACTCTGGGATGTTATTTATCTCCCAGGTCTTTTCATAAAGAGCAGGTCTAGACCGGACTCTGGGATGTTATTTATCTCCCAGGTCTTTCATAAAGAGCAGGTCTAGACCGGACTCTGGGATGTTATTTATCTCCCAGGTCTTTCCATAAAGAGCAGGTCTAGACCGGACTCTGGGATGTTATTTATCTCTCAGGTCTTTCCACAAAGAGCAGGTCTAGACCGGACTCTGGGATGTTATTTATCTCCCAGGTCTTTCCATAAAGAGCAGGTCTAGACCGGACTCTGGGATGTTATTTATCTCTCAGGTCTTTCCACAAAGAGCAGGTCTAGACCGGACTCTGGGATGTTATTTATCTCCCAGGTCTTTCCATAAAGAGCAGGTCTAGACCGGACTCTGGGATGTTATTTATCTCCCAGGTCTTTCCATAAAGAGCAGGTCTAGACCGGACTCTGGGATGTTATTTATCTCCCAGGTCTTTCATAAAGAGCAGGTCTAGACCGGACTCTGGGATTTTATTTGTCTCCCAGGTCTTTCCATAAAGAGCAGGTCTAGACCGGACTCTGGGATGTTATTTATCTCCCAGGTCTTTCATAAAGAGCAGGTCTAGACCGGACTCTGGGATGTTATTTATCGCCCAGGTCTTTCATAAAGAGCAGGTCTAGACCGGACTCTGGGATGTTATTTATCTCCCAGGTCTTTCCATAAAGAGCAGGTCTAGACCGGACTCTGGGATGTTATTTATCTCCCAGGTCTTTCATAAAGAGCAGGTCTAGACCGGACTCTGGGATGTTATTTATCGCCCAGGTCTTTCCATAGAGAGGTCAGAGCGTCCCTGTAGTCACTGCTGCCTGTAACAGGGTGCATGGCGTGGGTCCTCCTGACCTGCAGGGGGCGCCAGGTCCAGTCTCTGCAAGCTGGGTCTGCGAGGAGGGAAGGTTCCGGTCTTGGAGGGGCGGCGGTGGCGGTGGGTCGTCATGGCGACCACACCAGGGGGCGGGACTTTCCCCATCCGCAGGTACAGCTGCTCCACCTCTGCCTTCTGATTGGCCTGCAGGCTCTGCACCTCCACCTGGTGTCTGGGACCAAAGAAAGTCATTTTATTATATTATATATTATATAATATATATTATATATTATTATATAATTTCATTACTCTGATCTCAACTATTACAATACTAGTACATATTGTACTGCTTTGTACACTGCCCTCTTGTGGGTCAAGTGCAAAAAGGCGAGCTTCAATAAGCTGCACTAGCTTCTAATGATGGTCTGGGTCTTCTACTCAGGAAACCCAGGTGGTGTAGTGCAGGTGGTGTAGTGCGGGTGGTGTAGTGCGGGTGGTGTAGTGCAGGTGGTGTAGTGCAGGTGGTGTAGTGCAGGTGGTGTAGTGCGGGTGGTGTAGTGCAGGTGGAGCAGGAGTTATTACTGTCTCTGCTTTACTGAGGAATCTGATGTAGAGATGTATCGCTCGCTTGAATTCTTCTTGTAACTCTGATTGGCCGAGGTCCCTGTCCCCCTTAAGGGACTACTGGTATAGCGGTCTTATTTAACTGGTGTCTGTCTTGTGTATCTGCATCTTTTTGTTGTTGTTGTTGTTGTTGATGTATGATAAAGAAAAGTTATTAAAAAAAAGAGAAAATGTCAAAAGTGGAAGAAAGGATAAAAATAAAAGCCTCAGTCATCTCTAACAGTCTGCTGCTCTCTACCTGCATCTATCGACCAATCACCTTTCTCGTAGCGCCTTCAGCTCCTCCCACAGCTCCTCGTTGTCGCTGTCTGATTCGTCGGAGCTGACGTAATGAGCCGCGCGGCTCCGTGATTGGCCGGAGCTGCCGGGGAGCCCCTCCCACTGGCCGAGGCTCAGCCGCCGGTCCCTCCTCGTCTTCCTGTCCTCGTCCTCCTGTCTCACAGCGTTGTGATGGTAACCACGAGGTTGCCCAGGTGGGGACACGGTCACTGTGCTGCCGCTGCTGTCCGATTGGCTCTGCTTCTCCGTGCTGCTCTCTGATTGGTTGGACACCAAGGGGGGCGGGGAGTGGGGGGTGGGGGTGGCCTGGTTGATGTGGCGGATCTCCTGCTGAAGGAGAGCGGGGGGGTCCGTAGACGGCGTCACCTGGAAACGACCCACTGGGACGACATGTGGTGAGAATAAGAATAATTAATAATAATAATAATAATGATTACATAGTGTGTCTCACCCTGGTGTGTGTGTGTGTGTGTGTGTGTGTGTGTGTGGGTCTGTGTGTGTGTATGTGTGTGTGTGTGTCTCACCCTGGTGTGTGTGTGTGTGTGTGTGTGTGCGAGTCTATGTGTGTGTGTGTGTGTGTGTGTATGTGTGTGTGTGTGTGTGTGTGTGTGTGTGAGTGTGTGTGTGTGTGTGTGGGTCTGTGTGTGTGTATGTGTGTGTGTGTGTGTGTGTGTGTGTGTGTCTCACCCTGGTGTGTGTGGGACAGTCTGGGGGACGGAGCCGTGGATGAGGACACCTGGACACTGGAGACAGAGACAGTCTGAGGACCTGTGGACCAGAAGAAATGGTCAGTATGTGTGATGTCACTGTGTGATGTCACTGTGTGATGTCATCAGAGACTCACCGTGGGGGGGCGGAGCTGAGCCGACCGTCATCTGGACAGAACTGGGGGGCTGAAATGGATGAATGAATGAATGAATGAATGAATGAATGAATGGATGGATAATGGATGGATGATGGATGGTGAATGAATGAATGGATGGATGGATGGATGAATGAATGAATGAATGAATGGATGGATGGATGAATGAATGAATGAATGAATGAATGGATGGATAATGGATGGATGATGGATGGTGAATGAATGAATGGATGGATGGATGGATGAATGAATGAATGAATGATGGATGAATGAATGAATGAATGAATAAATGAATGATGGATGGATGGATGGATGGATGAATGAATGAATGACGGATGGATGGATGGATGAAAGAATGAATGAATGATGGATGGATGAATGAATGAATGAAGGAATGAATGATGGATGGATGGATGAATGAATGAATGATGGATGGATGGATGGATGGATGAAAGAATGAATGAATGAATGAATGATGGATAAAGGAATGAATGAATGAATGAATGATGGATGGATGGATGAATGAATGATGGATGGATGGATGGATGGATGAAAGAATGAATGAATGAATGAATGATGGATAAAGGAATGAATGAATGATGGATGGATGAATGAATGAATGATGGATGGATGGATGGATGGATGAAAGAATGAATGAATGAATGAATGATGGATAAAGGAATGAATGAATGAATGAATGATGGATGGATGGATGGATGGATGGATGGATGGATGAATGAATGAATGAATGGATGAATGAATTAATCTAACTGGGACATTACATAAAGAATCCATAGATCGTCTCACCAGTCCCTGAGCGGCATCGACCCTCCGGCCGGGGGGCGCCCCCTGCTGGCTGTCGGGGGCGGAGCCTGTCTGAGCGCTGGGGGGGCTGAAGGATGGCTGGGAGGAGAAGGGAGCAGAGGAGGAGGCATGGAGCTTAGGGCCCCCCAGGGATGGAGACATGGGGGGGGACAGAGGGGATGGGAATGGGGAAGACATGGGCTGGAACTGGGGGGGAAAGCCCTGGTTGGGGGTCCCAGGTTGGGGCATGAAGGAGTGGGCCATGCTCATGGCCAGGGAGAGGACGTTGGCAAGAGAGAAGACAGGCTGGTCAGGGGGGGGCCAGTGAGGAGGGGGGGGTGCTGAGGAAGAGGAGGGGGGGGTGACGAGGGAGGGGGAGGAGGCGCTGTAGGGGGAGTAAGGGGGAGACGGAAGGTTATACAGAGGAGGGGGGGCAGAGTCTGGGTGGGGGTAATGGACGGGGTAGGGGAGGGGCTGAGGGTAGGAAGCTGGATACGGGGGGGAGATAATTAACAAAGAGTCATCGTCTGGTTCCATTTTTGAACATTTTCAATGTGTTTTCAACCAATCAGACGTTAGATGGTGTGGGGGGGCGGGTTCAGTGGGTATGACACACGCCTTTGGTGTGGGAGATGTGGGTTCGATTCCCACGGAGACACATCAACGACTGTGTCCCTGAGCAAGGCACTAACCCCTAGTTGTGATATAATATATGGGGTATATGTGTATATAACCATAATTTCTGCTTTTCTAACTCAAATTTTAGGTATAATTTCCTATAAATGAGGTTTATTGACCATAAATTAAAAAAATAACTAAAACTAAAGTTAATAAGTTAGTGTTACGTAGTGTTAAACGTCAAAAAGTGACAAACATTGATAAAAAGCGTCCATAAAAGTGTTAATTTTTACAGGAAGACACGAGGGTTAAACTTAACGTGCTCCGCTGCATGAACAGGTGATGCGTTCAGGTACCTGAGGAGGTGTGGGACAACTGGGGTCTGACGGAGGGGGGGCCTCAGGGCCTGTGTCAAAGGGTCCGCCCTTTGAAGGTGGAGGTTCAGCATCGGCAATGTCTGATGGGAAAACACCTGGATCAGTCGGCCTAGCGTAGGCTTTAAAGATGTAATAACATGTTAATAACATGCTAATAAAGATGTAATAACATGTTAATAACATGCTAATAACATGGTATTACCATGTAACAACATGTAACAACATGTAATAACATGGTAATAACATGGATCAGATCAGTTAGGGCTCATTCCCAGAGCGATGGACGGATATTTTTGTCTTTTCTTACCAGGAAGTGAAGACGAGGACGGAGATTTGGACAGGCCTTGTGCCGGCAGGTTTGGCTGAAGACAAAAGGACATTTAGGACAAAGACGTATCAGTCTACATTGTTAAGACAAAAGGACATTTAGGACAAAGACGCCTCAGTCCACATCGTTAAGATAACTGTCTTGTGTAATTGTGAAGGTCCTGTCTCTTTAAGAACTATTTTTACTATTATCATTTCAAACTGTTCCTCAGCATTGAGGAGGAATGTCCTCGGAAGACTTTGTGTTGGACAGACTGGAACAACTCAAGTTGTTGAAAAATGTTCCTACACACACACGCACACACACACACACTCATATACACACACACACTCATATACACACACACACACACACTCACTCCCCCACCCACCGTGCTGTCAGGTGACCCGTGGGCGTCCAGGTCAGGTGACCCGTGGGCGTCGCCTGGCTGCTGCATCAGGGACTCAGCCTTCTTGATCACGTGGTACATGCGGAGGACGAACCCCTCTCTCTCTTCCGGCACGATGAAGTCTCTGTGGATCTGGACACACACACGGCAACCGGTTGCTACGCTGATCCAACAACAGGCAACGTCCTCACAACAACACGACTCGTCTGTGATTGGCTGTCGGTGCTCACCATCACCGAGGCGATGTCCTCTGGGTTGTCTCCGTCCAGGTCAAACTTAAAGGTCACCATCTTGTTGTTGTGGGTCTGCAGCTGACACTCCACCACCCGGTCCTCCTGGTCCGACACCTGAACGCACCACGGGGTGTGAATGCAGCATTCAAATACATTATAAAATATTAAATAGATTGGAGTATTAAATTAACTTGGGTTAGTTGGGTAGAGGGGGTAGTTAGTGGGTGCTGAGGGGGTAGTTGGTGGGTGCTGAGGGGGTAGTTAGTGGGTGCTGAGGGTGTAGTTGGTGGATGCTGAGGGGGTAGTTGGTGGGTGCTGAAGGGGTAGTTAGTGGGTGCTGAGGGTGTAGTTGGTGGATGCTAAGGGGGTAGTTGGTGGGTGCTGAGGGTGTAGTTGGTGGATGCTGAGGGGGTAGTTGGTGGGTGCTGAAGGGGTAGTTAGTGGGTGCTGAGGGGGTAGTTAGTGGGTGCTGAGGGTGTAGTTGGTGGATGCTGAGGGGGTAGTTGGTGGGTGCTGAAGGGGTAGTTAGTGGGTGCTGAGGGTGTAGTTGGTGGATGCTGAGGGGGTAGTTGGTGGGTGCTGAGGGTGTAGTTAGTGGGTGCTGAGGGTAGTTGGTGGGTGCTGAGGGTGTAGTTGGTGGGTGCTGAGGGGTAGTTGGTGGATGCTGAGGGGGTAGTTGGTGGATGCTGAGGGGGTAGTTAGTGGGTGCTGAGGGTGTAGTTGGTGGATGCTGAGGGGGTAGTTAGTGGGTGCTGAGGGTGTAGTTGGTGGATGCTGAGGGGGTACTTGGTGGGTGCTGAAGGGGTAGTTAGTGGGTGCTGAGGGTGTAGTTGGTGGATGCTGAGGGGGTAGTTGGTGGGTGCTGAGGGTGTAGTTAGTGGGTGCTGAGGGTAGTTGGTGGGTGCTGAGGGTGTAGTTGGTGGGTGCTGAGGGGTAGTTGGTGGATGCTGAGGGGGTAGTTGGTGGGTGCTGAGGGTGTAGTTGGTGGATGCTGAGGGGGTAGTTAGTGGGTGCTGAGGGGGTAGTTGGTGGGTGCTGAGGGGTAGTTGGTGGGTGCTGAGGGGGTAGTTGGTGGGTGCTGAGGGGGTAGTTAGTGGGTGCTGAGGGTGTAGTTGGTGGATGCTGAGGGGGTAGTTAGTGGGTGCTGAGGGTGTAGTTGGTGGATGCTGAGGGGTAGTTGGTGGGTGCTGAGGGGGTAGTTGGTGGGTGCTGAGGGGGTAGTTAGTGGGTGCTGAGGGTGTAGTTGGTGGATGCTGAGGGGGTAGTTAGTGGGTGCTGAGGGGGTAGTTGGTGGGTGCTGAGGGGGTAGTTTGTGGGTGCTGAGGTTGTAGTTGGTTGATGCTGAGGGGGTAGTTGGTGGGTGCTGAGGGGGTAGTTGGTGGGTGCTGAGGGGGTAGTTGGTGGGTGCTGAGGGGGTAGTTGGTGGGTGCTGAGGGGGTAGTTAGTGGGTGCTGAGGGGGTAGTTGGTGGGTGCTGAGGGGGTAGTTGGTGGGTGCTGAGGGGGTAGTTGGTGGGTGCTGAGGGGGTAGTTGGTGGGTGCTGAGGGGTAGTTGGTGGATGCTGAGGGGGTAGTTGGTGGGTGCTGAGGGTGTAGTTGGTGGATGCTGAGGGGGTAGTTGGTGGGTGCTGAGGGGGTAGTTGGTGGGTGCTGAGGGGGTAGTTAGTGGGTAGGGGGTAGTTGGTGGTCCAGCTGCCCCAGAACAGGTGCCTGTGTGCCGGGTGCAGAGGACCCCCCCACCCCATCATTTAGGTGGAGATTACAGTTTTTAGTGAAGGAAACAATTTCTCTAAAACTCCCCCAAGCCCCCCCCCCCCAATATACATTATTATTATATGTTATTATTATTCTTCACCCCCGTGATCCTCAGGCGAGCCCTCCCTTTCCCCCTGAACTGCTTCAAGGCTGCGCGTCGGGTCACTTCCTGGTTGTTCTCGTCTGATTGGCCGTCGTTGCCGTCACTCAAACCGGAGGTCACATCGGACGCGTTGCTAGGTTACAGGAAGGGAAGACAGGAGGCGGGTCACATGTGAGGAAACGGGTTCTTAACAACTTATATTATATTATATTATATTATATTATATTATATTATATTATATTATATTATATTATATTATAATAATAATAATAATAATAATAAATTGAATTTGTAAAGCGCTTTTCTAAAGCTCAAAGTTGCTTTACAGAGTAGAACAAAAAAAAAAAACACTAAGGATAGGCAGAACAGAAGAGACGGGTCTTCAGACGGGACTGGAAAATGGTGAGGGACTCAGAGAGGCGGATCTCATGGGGAGGGAGTTCCAGAGCCTGGAAGCTGCCCTGGAAAAGGCTCTGTCCCCAAAACTGCAGAGCTTTGACTTGGGGACGTAGAGGAGACTGGGCTGAGGTGGATCTGAGGGACCGTGAAGGTTGGTAGGGGGACGTAGAGGAGACCGGCTGAGGTGGATCTGAGGGGCCGTGAAGGTTGGTAGGGGGACGTAGAGGAGACCGGCTGAGGTGGATCTGAGGGACCGTGAAGGTTGGTAGGGGGACGTAGAGGAGACCGGCTGAGGTGGATCTGAGGGACCGTGAAGGTTGGTAGGGGGACGTAGAGGAGACCGGCTGAGGTGGATCTGAGGGACCGTGAAGGTTGGTAGGGGGACGTAGAGGAGACCGGCTGAGGTGGATCTGAGGGACCGTGAAGGTTGGTAGGGGGACGTAGAGGAGACCGGCTGAGGTGGATCTGAGGGACCGTGAAGGTTGGTAGGGGGACGTAGAGGAGACCGGCTGAGGTGGATCTGAGGGACCGTGAAGGTTGGTAGGGGGACGTAGAGGAGACCGGCTGAGGTGGATCTGAGGGACCGTGAAGGTTGGTAGGGGGACGTAGAGGAGACCGGCTGAGGTGGATCTGAGGGACCGTGAAGGTTGGTAGGGGGACGTAGAGGAGACCGGGCTAAGGTGGATCTGAGGGACCGTGAAGGTTGGTAGGGGGACGTAGAGGAGACCGGCTGAGGTGGATCTGAGGGACCGTGAAGGTTGGTAGGGGGACGTAGAGGAGACCGGCTGAGGTGGATCTGAGGGACCGTGAAGGTTGGTAGGGGGACGTAGAGGAGACCGGCTGAGGTGGATCTGAGGGACCGTGAAGGTTGGTAGGGGGACGTAGAGGAGACCGGCTGAGGTGGATCTGAGGGACCGTGAAGGTTGGTAGGGGGACGTAGAGGAGACCGGCTGAGGTGGATCTGAGGGACCGTTAGGGTTGGTAGGGGGACGTAGAGGAGACCGGGCTGAGGTGGATCTGAGGGACCGTGAAGGTTGGTAGGGGGACGTAGAGGAGACCGGGCTGAGGTGGATCTGAGGGACCGTGAAGGTTGGTAGGGGGACGTAGAGGAGACCGGCTGAGGTGGATCTGAGGGGCCGTGAAGGTTGGTAGGGGGACGTAGAGGAGACCGGCTGAGGTGGATCTGAGGGACCGTGAAGGTTGGTAGGGGGACGTAGAGGAGACCGGCTGAGGTGGATCTGAGGGGCCGTGAAGGTTGGTAGGGGGACGTAGAGGAGACCGGCTGAGGTGGATCTGAGGGGCCGTGAAGGTTGGTAGGGGGACGTAGAGGAGACCGGCTGAGGTGGATCTGAGGGACCGTGAAGGTTGGTAGGGGGACGTAGAGGAGACCGGCTGAGGTGGATCTGAGGGGCCGTGAAGGTTGGTAGGGGGAGAGGAGGACAGGGAGGTAGGACGGGGCAAGGTGGTGTATGGCTTTGTAGGTAAGGACCAGGATTTTGTATGTGATCCGGTGAGAAATGGGAAGCCAGTGTAGCTGTTTTAGGACCGGAGTGATGTGGGTCCAGGATGTGGAGCGGCTGAGTTCTGAACCAGTTGGAGCCTTTTAATGGAGGCTGAGCTGATGCCGAGGAGTAGAGAGTCGTGAGGAGATGAAGGCATGCAGAGGGAGGGAGGGTCTGATTTTGGCAATGTTTCAAAGGTGAAAGAAGGAGGTTTTGATGACATGACGGATGTGAGGCTCAAAGGAGATTATCAGATATTATTATTATTATTATTATTATTGTTATTATTATTATTATTATTACCTTTCAGCAGGGGAAGAGAAGCCAGAGACGGGTCCAGAAGTCTGCCGCTCAGCATTGTGGGACACAGCGATGCTCTGGAGAAGACAACACAAACTTTCAGTTTGTTTTCCCATGATTCATAGGGAAATCAGCCCTGGTGCTGACATCATAGCAGCCCCTAGCCCTGGTGCTGACATTATAGCAGCCCCTAGCCCTGGTGATGACATCATAGCAGCCCCTAGCCCTGGTGCTGACATCATAGAAGCTCCTAGCCCTGGTGATGACATCATAGCAGCCCCTAGCCCTGGTGATGACATCATAGCAGCCCCTAACAATGGTGATGACATCATAGCAGCCCCTAGCCCTGGTGATGACATCATAGCAGCTCCTAGCCCTGGTGATGACATCATAGCAGCCCCTAGCCCTGGTGATGACATCATAGCAGCCCCTAACAATGGTGATGACATCATAGCAGCCCCTAACAATGGTGATGACATCATAGCAGCCCCTAGCCCTGGTGATGACATCATAGCAGCCCCTAACAATGGTGATGACATCATAGCAGCCCCTAACCCTGGTGATGACATCATAGCAGCCCCTAGCCCTGGTGATGACATCATAGCAGCCCCTAACAATGGTGATGACATCATAGCAGCCCCTAGCCCTGGTGATGACATCATAGCAGCTCCTAGCCCTGGTGATGACATCATAGCAGCCCTTAGCCCTGGTGATGACATCATAGCAGCCCCTAGCCCTGGTGATGACATCATAGAAGCCCCTAGCCCTGGTGATGACATCATAGAAGCCCCTAGCCCTGGTGCTGACATCATAGCAGCCCCTAACAATGGTGATGACATCATAGCAGCCCCTAGCCCTGGTGATGACATCATAGCAGCCCCTAGCGCTGGTGCTGACATCATAGCAGCCCCTAGCCCTGGTGATGACATCATAGCAGCCCCTAGCCCTGGTGCTGACATCATAGCAGCCCCTAGCGCTGGTGCTGACATCATAGAAGCTCCTAGCCCTGGTGATGACATCATAGCAGCCCTCTGTGGACACAGTGAGTACTGCAACTTGAGCAACAGCAACCGTGTGACAACCCCCCCCCCTCCCCCCGCCTAAACGTTAGCCCCGCCCCCTGCTCACCTTTGGGAAGCGCAGCACAGGAAGTGGCGGAGGTTTGGACTTAGCCCGCCTCCAATGGGGGGCAGCCTTGGGTTGAGGGGTTTCCTGGGCCGCGGGAGCAGGGGCAGGATGTAGGGGGGCGTGGCGAGTGACTGGAGGGGGCGTGGCCTCACCTTGCTCTTCGCCTTCCACTGCCACGCAATAGAAAGGAAGTTATTAGAATAAGAAATGAATAAATAATAACTAACAGAGAGCATGCTGTCGGGGGGGGGGGGGCAGTTCACCTTTAACCTCATGTTGGGGGGGGGCGGTCGGGGGAGTTAACTCAAATATATAAATATATATTATATGTTTACTGTGTGTGTGTATATATATCTATATATATATAATTATATATATATATCTATATATATATAGATTTATTTATATAATTCTATATATATATTTATATAATTCTATATAAATGAGGGTTATTCACCTTGAATTCCAAAAAGTTGTGTAAAATTAGTAAGATGGAGTTAGTGAAAACTAAAAAATGTCTGAAAAAGGGACAAAATGTCCAATCTTTGTCCCTCTTTGTCCCGGGAGGACGACACCAGGGTGAATATATCCCGGTGTCTCCAGCCAATAAAACACCGGCTGTCCTCTGATTGGCTGGTAAATGTAAACCTCTGTTAATAGACATGAAGATAAGGAGATTATATTATATATATTACATGTTAGTATGAATTATAATTATAATCCAACCCTGAGATGCGGCCGAGGACTTCGAGGTCTCTCTGGCTGTGTTGTCCTCGTCTCCGTCTCCCCCCGTCGATGATGTCACCGTTACCGAGGAGACGGGGGGTGGGGCCTGTATCCAGGGAGCCAGGTCCTGCTACAACATATACAATGAATATAATTGTTCATTTATTTAAATGTAATTTAAATAACCCAGTACATTAATCGTCAGGTCTATTTGGCTGTTTATGTCATTTTATAACATTTGGAGAACTTTAAAAACTAAAATAAAAAGAAAAATGTCAAAAAAAGTGACAAAGAAAATTTGGAGAAAACCGCAAATTTCCAAAGTCTCAGAAAAAGTCGAGAAAAGGTCGAAAAAGGGACAAAATCATGGGAGGAAAGGGACAAAAGGGACAAAAAGACGTCAAAAGTTTGATTTCAGGTTTTATTTTAGATTGTGACTCATCTCCGGTTGGGGGGGCAACGCGACTTAAAACAGGAAGTAGGAACTATTTCTTCTTTTATAGTTAATAAAAAGGTGAAGACGACTCTCTGGAACCTCTTGGACCTCCTGCTGTCCTCTAATTAAGGTCCCGGGAGCTGAAAAAGGACAAAATGTCTGATTTTTGTCCTTTTTTGACCCGGGAGGACACCACCAGGGTTAAAACCCAAAAGGTGGGGGTGTAGATGGAGCCTCAGACACACCTGATTGGCCGCCCCCCCGGCGGCAGCGGGTTGAGGTGTGGGGGGGGCGGGGTCAGACTCCTCCAGCAGGCGGCGCTGTTTCTCCCGCTGGCGCTTTATGGCGGTCACTCGGCTTCTGATCGCCTTGGCAACCAGCACGTAGTCCGCCTCGCACACAAAGCCCAGCACCACCTGAGAGACGGAGACACAACGGGGTCGTTAGGACAGGTGTGGGACTGGTTCATTAGGACAGGTGTGGGACTGGTTCATTAGGTGTGGGACTGGATCATGAGGACAGGTGTGGGACTGTTTCATTAGGACAGGTGTGGGTCTGGGTCATTAGGTGTGGGACTGGATCATGAAGACAGGTGTGGGACTGTTTCATTAGGACAGGTGTGGGACTGGTTCATTAGGACAGGTGTGGGACTGGATCATTAGGACAGGTGTGGGACTGGATCATGAGGACAGGTGTGGGACTGGTTCATTAGGACAGGTGTGGGACTGGATCATGAGGACAGGTGTGGGACTGGTTCATTAGGACAGGTGTGGGACTGGATCATGAGGACAGGTGTGGGACTGGTTCATTAGGACAGGTGTGGGACTGGTTCATTAGGTGTGGGACTGGATCATGAAGACAGGTGTGGGACTGTTTCATTAGGACAGGTGTGGGACTGGTTCATTAGGACAGGTGTGGGACTGGATCATTAGGACAGGTGTGGGACTGGATCATGAGGACAGGTGTGGGACTGGTTCATTAGGACAGGTGTGGGACTGGTTCATTAGGTGTGGGACTGGATCATGAGGACAGGTGTGGGACTGGTTCATTAGGACAGGTGTGGGACTGGATCATTAGGACAGGTGTGGGACTGGATCATGAGGACAGGTGTGGGACTGGTTCATTAGGACAGGTGTGGGACTGGTTCATTAGGTGTGGGACTGGATCATGAGGACAGGTGTGGGACTGTTTCATTAGGACAGGTGTGGGTCTGGGTCATGAGGACAGGTGTGGGACTGGTTCAGTAGTAGTAGTACCATCTCCTGGGCCACCTCCTCCGGGACGTCCTTGTACACCTCGAACAGGAACTCGATGGCGTTGTTGTCCTTGTATTTCCCGTGCAGCTTCTTGTTGTGGTCCATCCGGAGCCAGAGCTTCAGGGCCGCCTTCTCCCCGTCCTCGTCCTCGGCCAGGTCCACGTGGACCCCCTGCTGCTCCCCCTGCTGCTCCTGGAAGAACCGGTGGTCCAGCAGGTCCTGGACCGTGAACCTGCAGCACAAACCAAACCCCAGAGTCCACTACGTGAGCCGCTTTATGATTATAGAGAAAAGGACCACGTAAACAAAGACCTGGAGTCAGTCTGTCCCCCCACAGAGACATGATCTCTGATAACTCTCGCATATTATTGCATTATTAGTGTGTACATATTAGTAGTGTGTATCTTGTTCTGATCCTGGTTCTGATCCTGGTTCTGATTCTGATCCTGAGTCTCTGTGATGACTGATTGTGATTGTGACTGATCCTGGTCTGTCTGACCCTGATCCTGGTTCTGATCCTGATCCTGGTTCTAATCCTGGTTCTGATTCTGATCCTGATCCTGGTTCTGATCCTCGTTCGGATCCTTATCCTGGTTCTGATCCTGGTTCTGATCCTGATTCTAATCCTGATCCGGGTTCTGATCCTGGTCCTGATCCTGGTTCTGATCCTGATCCTGGTTCTGATGCTGGTCCTGATCCTGGTTCTGATCCTGGTTAGTGACGTTACCTCTCATTGCTGTTTGTGCGAATGCAGCCTTCAATGATCTCCTTCAGCTCGGGGACCTTAACTTTGAAGAAGCTGTCTGGTTTGACTCCCTGCGAGACAAGACGGAGACATGTGACGACAGACAGGACGGAGACATGTGAGGACAGACAGGAAGGAGACATGTGAGGACAGACAGGAAGGAGACATGTGAGGACAGACAGGACGGAGACATGTGGATACAGACAGGACGAGGCATGTGAGGACAGACAGGACGGAGACATGGGAAGACAGACAGAATGGAGACATGTGAAGACAGACAGGAGAGAGACATGTGAGGACAGACAGGACGGAGACATGTGAGGACAAACAGGATAGAGACATGTGGATACAGACAGGACCGAGACATGTGAAGACAGACAGGATGGAGACATGTGGGGATAGACAGGACGGAGACATCTGACTACAGACAGGATGGAGGCATGTGAGGAGAGACAGGATGGAGACATGTGGATACAGACAGGGCGGAGACAGGGGAGGACAGACAGGTCGGAGACATGTAGGGACAGACAGGTCGGAGACATGGGAGGACAGACAGGACGGAGACATGTGAGAACAGACAGGACGGAGACATTTAGGGACAGACAGGACTGAGACATGTGAGGACAGACAGGATGGAGACATGTGGATACAGACAGGACGGAGACAGGGGAGGACAGACAGGACGGGTTATTGTGAGGACAGACAGGACAGAGACAGGGGAGGACAGACAGGACGGAGGCATGTGAGGACAGACAGGATGGAGACATGTGGATACAGACAGGACGGAGACAGGGGAGGACAGACAGGACAGAGACATGTGAGGACAGACAGGACAGAGACATGTGAGGACAGACAGGCAGCGGGACGCGTCCTTACGTTGGTGACTTTGCGGTAGATCTGGGCCGCGTTCTGACACTCAGAGTACGGGTAGTCCGACGTCGCCATCTCCAGGATGCACATGCCGAAGGCGTAGACGTCCACGGCCTCGTCGTACTTCTCCTCATACATCTCTGGAGCCATGAACTCTGGGGTCCCTGAATGCATCACAGCAGAAACACCTGAACACCAACAAGTCCTCCAATCCATACAACACCTGAACGCCTCACACCTTTCTCTCCTGGTGGGACCGCAGGAGGGAGGCTCTGTCTCCTCTGAATCTATTAGGATTCATATAGTCTAAAGTCTAAATCTAAGTATAAGTCTAAATCTAAGTATAAGTCTAAATCTAAGTATAAGTCTAAGTCTAAATCTAAGTATAAGTCTAAATCTAAGTATAAGTCTAAATCTAAGTATAAGTATAAGTCTAAATCTAAGTATAAGTCTAAATCTAAGTATAAGTCTAAGTCTAAATCTAAGTATAAGTCTAAATCTAAGTATAAGTCTAAATCTAAGTATAAGTATAAGTCTAAATCTAAGTATAAGTCTAAATCTAAGTATAAGTCTAAGTCTAAATCTAAGTATAAGTCTAAATCGATGTCTAAGTCTAAGAAGGGCCAAAGTGGCCTCCATCTGTTGAGGAGGTTGCAGGACTTTCCTCAGGACTCTGTATGGGCATTTTTTTGTGGGGGGGCAGTCCTGTTACAACCCAAATTATTACCCCTCTGGCTCCATATGTCGTTCTTACCGATGACGCTCTTGGCGAACGAGGCCTTCTTGAGCGTGGCGAGGCCCAGGTCTCCGATCTTCACGGAGGCGGTGGGTCCGGTGATGAACACGTTGTCACACTTGAGGTCTCGGTGTATGATGGGGGGGCAGCGCGAGTGCAGGAAGTGCAGCCCCTTCAGGATCTGGAAGCTCCAACGCTGCAGCAGTTTAAGCTTCATCTGACGGAAGCGCCGCAGGTACCTGGCGGGATTAAAAGAGACACACCTGTTCACCTGTTCGCCTGTTCCGCTATTCACCTGTTCACCTGTTCCCCTGTTCAGCTGTTCCCCTGTTCACCTTTTCCCCTGTTCACCTGTTCCCCTGTTCCCCTGTTCCCCTGTTCACCTGTTCACCTTTTCCCCTGTTCACCTGTTCCCCTGTTCCACCTGATCGCCTGTGAGGGGGAAACTTTAGAGCAGGGGGAATGAGAGGGGGAAACACCAGAGCAGGGGGAATGAGAGGGGGAGACACCAGAGAAGGGGGAATGAGTGGTGGAAACCCCAGAGAAGGGGGAATGAGAGGGGGAGACACCAGAGCGGGGGGAATGAGAGGGTAAACCAGAGCAAACCAAAACGTAGCGGTGGAGATGTACCAGTGTAAAGGTTCAGGGTGTAAAGGTTCTTGTGGGGTGTTCAGGGTGTAAAGGTTCTTGTGAGATATTCAGGGTGTAAAAGTTCTTGTGGAACGTTCAGGGTGTAAAGGTTCAGGGTGTAAAGATTTTTGTGAGACGTTCAGGGTGTAAAGATTCAGGGTGTAAAGGTTTTTGTGAGACGTTCAGGGTGTAAAGGTTTAGGGTGTAAAGGTTCTTGTGGAACGTTCAGGGTGTAAATGTTCTTGTGAGATGTTCAGGGTGTAAAGGTTCAGGGTGTAAAGGTTTTTGTGAGACGCTCAGGGTGTAAAAGTTCAGGGTGTAAAGGTTTTTGCGAGACATTCAGGGTGTAAAGGTTCAGGGTGTAAAGGTTGTTGTGAGACGTTCAGGGTGTAAAGGTGCAGGGTGTAAAGGTTGTTGTGAGACGTTCAGGGTGTAAAGGTTCTTTTGAGACATTCAGGGTGTAAAGGTTGTTGTGAGACGTTCAGGGTGTAAAGGTTGTTGTGGGGCGTTCAGGGTGTAAAGGTTGTTGTGAGACGTTCAGGGTGTAAAGGTTGTTGTGGGACGTTCAGGGTGTAAAGGTTCAGGGTGTAAAGGTTGTTGTGGGGCGTTCAGGGTGTAAAGGTTGTTGTGGGGCGTTCAGGGTGTAAAAGTTCTTGTGAGATGTTCAGGGTGTAAAGGTTCAGGGTGTAAAGGTTGTTGTGCGACATTCAGGGTGTAAAGGTTGTTGTGGGGTGTTCAGGGTGTAAAGGTTCAGGATGTAAAGGTTGTTGTGAGACGTCCAGGGTGTAAAGATTCAGGGTGTAAAGGTTGTTGTGAGGCGTTCAGGGTGTAAAAGTTCTTGTGAGATCTTCAGGGTGTAAAGGTTCAGGGTGTAAAGGTTGTTGTGAGACGTTCAGGGTGTAAAAGTTCTTGTGAGATGTTCAGGGTGTAAAGGTTGTTGTGGTACGTTCAGGGTGTAAAGGTGCAGGGTGTAAAGGTTCTTGTGAGACGTTCAGGGTGTAAAGGTTCTTTTGAGACATTCAGGGCGTAAAGGTTGTTGTGAGATGTTCAGGGTGTAAAGGTTGTTGTGGGGCGTTCAGGGTGTAAAGGTTGTTGTGGGACGTTCAGGGTGTAAAGGTTCAGGGTGTAAAGGTTGTTGTGGGGCGTTCAGGGTGTAAAAGTTCTTGTGAGATGTTCACGGTGTAAAGGTTCAGGGTGTAAAGGTTCAGGGTGTAAAGGTTGTTGTGAGACGTTCAGGGTGTAAACATTCAGGGTGTAAAGGTTGTTGTGGGGCGTTCAGGGTGTAAAAGTTCTTGTGAGATGTTCAGGGTGTAAAGGTTCAGGTTGTAAAGGTTGTTGTGAGACGTTCAAGGTGTAAAAGTTCTTGTGAGATGTTCAGGGTGTAAAGGTTGTTGTGGGGCGTTCAGGGTGTAAAGGTTGTTGTGGGACGTTCAGGGTGTAAAGGTTGTTGTGAGACATTCAGGGTGTAAAGGTTCAGGGTGTAAAGGTTTTTGTGAGACGTTCAGGGTGTAAAGGTTCAGGGTGTAAAGGTTCTTGTGGAACGTTCAGGGTGTAAAGGTTCTTGTGAGATGTTCAGGGTGTAAAGGTTCAGGGTGTAAAGGTTTTTGTGAGACGTTCAGGGTGTAAAGGTTCAGGGTGTAAAGGTTTTTGCGAGACGTTCAGGGTGTAAAGGTTCAAGGTGTAAAGGTTTTTGCGAGACGTTCAGGTTGTAAAGGTTCAGGGTGTAAAGGTTGTTGTGAGACGTTCAGGGTGTAAAGGGTCAGGGTGTAAATGTTCTTTTGAGACGTGAGACGTTCAGGGTGTAAAGGTTGTTGTGAGACATTCAGGGTTTTAAATGACTGTGGGACATTGAGGAACTCACGTCTTGAGCGTGCCGGAGGTCATGAGCTCGGTCACCAGCACGAAGCCCCTCAGCAGCTCCGACTTCCAGGAGTCGTAGAAGCGGACGATGTTCGGATGCTGCAGCGCCTTCAGCATCTCCACCTCCTCCGAGAACCGCTGGCGCTCCGCCCGGCTCAGGGTGTGGGTCTGGGGGCACAGACACACAACCACAGACACACAACCACAGACACACAGTCACAGACACACAGTCACAGACACACAACCACAGACACACAGTCACAGACACACAACCACAGACACACAGTCACAGACACACAACCACAGACACACAACCACAGACACACAGTCACAGACACACAGTCACAGACACACAACCACAGACACACAGTCACAGACACACATTAAACACACCATCAGCACATTTAAATAATAATGAAAGATGACAAAGTACAAAACAATGTACAAAGAAAAATTAAATTACATGAAATTAAAACTAAAATTAGGTAAAATGAATAAAAACTTCATGAGACAAAATAAAACAAATAAATAAAATAAAACACAATAAAACTCAATAAAACATGAGACAATATATATATATATACAGTGAGGAAAATAAGTATTTGAACACGCTGCCCCCCCAGAACCTTGATCTGCTTCTTCCAGAGCCCCTCCTTGGTTCTCCTGGCTGTGTGCTTCAGGTCATTGTCATGTTGGAAGACCCAGCCTCGACCCATCTTCAATGCTCTAACTGAGGGAAGGAGGTTGTTCCCCAAAATCTCCCAATACATGGCCCCGGTCCTCCTCTCCTTAATACAGGGCAGTCGCCCTGTCCCATGTGCAGAAAAACACCCCCAAAGCATGATGCTACCCCCCCATGCTTCACAGTAGGGATGGTGTTCTTGGGATGGTCCTCATCATTCTTCTTCCTCCAAACACGGTTAGTGGAATTATGACCAAAAAGTTCTATTTTGGTCTCATCTGACCACATGACTTTCTCCCATGACTCCTCTGGATCATCCAAATGGTGATTGGCAAACTTAAGACGGGCCTTGACATGTGCTGGTTTAAGCAGGGGAACCTTCCGGGCCATGCATGATTTCAAACCATGACGTCTTAGTGTATTACCAACAGTAACCTTGGAAACGGTGGTCCCAGCTCTTTTCAGGTCCTGGACCAGTTCCTCCCGTGTAGTTCTGGGCTGATTTCTCACCTTTCTTAGAATCATTGAGACCCCACGAGGTGAGACCTTGCATGGAGCCCCAGTCCGAGGGAGATTGACAGTCATGTTTAGCTTCTTCCATTTTCTAATGATTGCTCCA